>CAMIUK010000033.1:10000-40061 GCA_946251905.1 Cryptocephalus moraei
ACATGCACATGCACATGCACATGCACATGCACATGCACATGCACATGCACATGCACATGCACATGCACATGCACATGCACATGCACATGCACATGCACATGCACATGCACATGCACATGCACATGCACATGCACATGCACATGCACATGCACATGCACATGCACATGCACATGCACATGCACATGCACATGCACATGCACATGCACATTCACATGCACATACACATGCACATGCACATGCACATGCACATGCACATGCACATGCACATGCACATGCACATGCACATGCACATGCACATGCACATGCACATGCACATGCACATGCACATGCACATGCACATGCACATGCACATGCACATGCACATGCACATGCACATGCACATGCACATGCACATGCACATGCACATGCACATGCACATGCACATGCACATGCACATGCACATGCACATGCACATGCACATGCACATGCACATGCACATGCACATGCACATGCACATGCACATGCACATGCACATGCACATACACATGCACATGCACATGCACATGCACATGCACATGCACATGCACATGCACATGCACATGCACATGCACATGCACATGCACATGCACATGCACATGCACATGCACACATGCACATGCACATGCACATGCACATGCACATGCACATGCACATGCACATGCACATGCACATGCACATGCACATGCACATGCACATGCACATGCACATGCACATGCACATGCACATGCACATGCACATGCAAATGCACATGCACATGCACATGCACATGCACATGCACATGCACATGCACATGCACATGCACATGCACATGCAAATGCACATGCACATGCACATGCACATGCACATGCACATGCACATGCACATGCACATGCACATGCACATGCACATGCACATGCACATGCACATGCACATGCACATGCACATGCACATGCACATGCACATGCACATGCACATGCACATGCACATGCACATGCACATGCACATGCACATGCACATGCACATGCACATGCACATGCACATGCACATGCACATGCACATGCACATGCACATGCACATGCACATGCACATGCACATGCACATGCACATGCACATGCACATGCACATGCACATGCACATGCACATGCACATGCACATGCACATGCACATGCACATGCACATGCACATGCACATGCACATGCACATGCACATGCACATGCACATGCACATGCACATGCACATGCACATGCACATGCACATGCACATGCACATGCACATGCACAAGCACACGCACAAGCACACGCACATGCACATGCACATGCACATGCACATGCACATGCACATGCACATGCACATGCACATGCACATGCACATGCACATGCACATGCACATGCACATGCACATGCACATGCACATACACATGCACATGCACATGCACATGCACATGCACATGCACATGCACATGCACATACACATGCACATGCACATACACATGCACATGCACATGCACATGCACATGCACATGCACATGCACATGCACATGCACATGCACATGCACATGCACATGCACATGCACATGCACATGCACATGCACATGCACATGCACATGCACATGCACATGCACATGCACATGCACATGCACATGCACGTGCACATGCACGTGCACATGCACGTGCACATGCACATGCACATGCACATGCACGTGCACATGCACGTGCACATGCACATGCACATGCACATGCACGTGCACATGCACGTGCACTTGCACATGCACATGCACATGCACATGCACATGCACTTGCACATGCACATGCACATGCACATGCACGTGCATGCGCATGCACGTGCATGTGCATGTGCATGTGCATGTGCATGTGCATGTGCATGTGCATGTGCATGTGCATGTGCATGTGCATGTGCATGTGCATGTGCATGTGCATGTGCATGTGCATGTGTATGTGCATGTGCATGTGCATGTGCATGTGCATGTGCATGTGCATGTGCATGTGTATGTGCATGTGCATGTGCATGTGCATGTGCATGTGCATGTGCATGTGCATGTGCATTTGCATGTGCATGTGCATGTGCATGTGCATGTGCATGTGCATGTGCATGTGCATGTGCATGTGCATGTGCATGTGCATGTGCATGTGCATGTGCATGTGCATGTGCATGTGCATGTGCATGTGCATGTGCATGTGCATGTGCATGTGCATGTGCATGTGCATGTGCATGTGCATGTGCATGTGCATGTGCATGTGCATGTGCATGTGCATGTGCATGTGCATGTGCATGTGCATGTGCATGTGCATGTGCATGTGCATGTGCATGTGCATGTGCATGTGCATGTGCATGTGCATGTGCATGTGCATGTGCATGTGCATGTGCATGTGCATGTGCATGTGCATGTGCATGTGCATGTGCATGTGCATGTGCATGTGCATGTGCATGTGCATGTGCATGTGCATGTGCATGTGCATGTGCATGTGCATGTGCATGTGCATGTGCATGTGCATTTGCATGTGCATGTGCATGTGCATGTGCATGTGCATGTGCATGTGCATGTGCATGTGCATGTGCATGTGCATGTGCATGTGCATTTGCATGTGCATGTGCATGTGCATGTGCATGTGCATGTGCATGTGCATGTGCATATTATTATGGCAACCGTTGCCATAATTATATAAATTCGTGAAAAGTGTAAGACGATGCCATAAATATTGCGGGACGGGAAAAAGTGTGTGTGTGAGGTGTCACAAATATTTCAATTCAAACAGTGTGTTAAAGCGGTGTTGCCGTTTTGATTTCTTATTCTGTATTTGAAGAATATTGAATTAATTTCAAGATAGCAGCCAAATTGTTTCCATCCACCGTCTGTAATAAGACTAAGCCGTTGAAACTTTAAAAAGACACAATTTTATTAAACCCCTTAGTGATGTTAACGATTGATTAATGATTAATGGTAGTGGTGTGTCCAAAATTAGGTCTCCATTTAAAAATTTCACTTGACGATTCCTTAACTACAGTACTTAAAATGTTAGACAAATGTTAACTTAAAAAAGACTTAAAATGTTGGAATATGAGTAGCATATATACAAATGATATTTATGTATTTCATCATATGTGTAAATACAACTCTACATACGTTTATTTCAATACTTGACCACACTGCTAATCGGAAGGAGGAGTTTTTTTGAAAGATTTGGGGGTAATTCCAAGTCCATTTTATTGATGTAAATCAATAAATTTTTTGTAAATTTTCGACACGTGTTATGAAATTACTTGTTTTTTGAAGAAAAGGAGTTTTTAAATTTTGCTCGAGCAACGGATTTGTGTTAAAATTGAATGTAAATTTGTTACTGTACTTTCAAATGTCTAAAAACAGGAATATCTACTTAGTAAGTATTTTATTACTTTTCTTTAACTAAAACAAATAAAATTCTGAGAGTATAAAAACTAACAAAAATTTTAAGGTGCTGCTGATAAACAAATAGAAAACATATAACTTTTACGGTTCCTTAAATATTAATTGGCCATCAAGAAAGTTCATCTTGTAAAAACGTAGATTTTCACTCTAATTATAGACCATCCCTACCTTTACTAATATTACTTTATTTAAAAAAAAACTTAAACATGTTTCATCTTGTAAAAACGTAGATTTTCACTCTAATTATAGACCATCCCTACCTTTACTAATATTACTTTATTTAAAAAAAAACTTAAACATGTTTTCATTTAAAACTTTCAGTTTATTAAAAAATAAATTTCCAACTTTGCCACCTCTAGTATTTCGTAGTTATAAAAAAGGTATAAGTAAAAACTAATTTTATTGTACACTAGACAGTTAATAAGACAATAACTATTTTTATGGTATGTAGCTCAGAGCAAACAAAGTGAAAAATATAACAAATATACACATATTATACTCCATATAACCGTAACAAAAATAAAATTCCAAAGTAAAGTATTAGGCGCGTTCCCTAAATGTTAATTGGCGCCTTTATAAGGACTAGTGAAGAATGTATTAAACTACATAATCTTGAAAAAATAGTGAAAAAAAGCAAAAAAATGTACTATAAAATGTAACTTAAGAAATAAAACCTTAAGTCCAGATTTTTTATAAAATTCCTTTCAATGTTCAGAGAAATTCATTCAGGTTCTTGAATGAACACTGATATCACCGGAAACTAAAAATCGCCAGCGGGGTCTTACTTAGCTAAACTTTGAATTTGTAAGAAAAAAAGGGCGCATTAACAATACTAAATCACATGTATTATTTAATGCTACATTATATAGTATATCAGATAAATATCACTGAAATAAAATCAGAGTTTCATCTACTAGTTTTTAATAACATTTTGCTTAAATTTTGTAATTTTATCTCAGGTTTTTAAAAAATATCAATAGAATATGCTCTTCAGACGAGGCCGTGTTAATAGCAGATAAGAAGGACCGCTTTCAACAATTAGTGCGCCAATTTAACTTGACAACTAAGGGATGCAACATGCAGATATCAACACAAAAAACGAAATGCATGGTTATAGCCAGAGAACCAAGACGCTGTAAGTTACATTTTGAGAATTCAACAATAGAACAGGCGATGCACTTTAAATACCTAGGAACTAAAATCTTGAGTCATCGCGGTACTTTTAACTAGGGAAAATTACATTACACAAAAGCAATACAAGTGGCTAGCCAGAGAGACTACATATAGAAAACAAATATATGAAAATAGAAGCAAAAATACGACATAAGGCCATAGTAAGACCAATATGAACATATATGCCACCGAAACAAAGGCAGAAACGAAAAATGCAAAACAAAAACATAAGAGCAAAAGAAATGAAGGTAGTGAGATAAATATTACGTGCATATCTGCGAGGCAGGAAAACAAACAACTCTATCAAACAACGATATAATATCCAAGACGTGACAAAATAGAGTAAAAAAAGGAAGAAAAGTGTAGAGAACATGTGGAGAGGATGACAGAAGAAAGACCAGTCAGAAATTGGATAAACAGACGACCAACAGGACAAAAACTCCTCTGAAAACCACCCATTAGATGGGCCAAATGCTGGTTCTCTTCGTCAACTGAATGAGGCTTGGCAAAGAGGGGAACCTCCTGGTAACAGTAAGAAGAATCAATCCATTTTTCACAATCTGCCATTTGCTATAGTATAAAATATTGAATTAGTATAAAAAATGACATTTTTTATACTAATTCTAAAAATTTGATAACAGCTTCTGTTTCTTGTTGCATCCATGGTGTTGGCTTAACTTTGTGCTTGATTTAGTTTAAAACAGGGAGACAAATAAAATAGCTTACTTTTAATGAAAAACCATTTTCCTTATGCTAAACTGGCAGTTATAGCACACAATAAAATTCACCTAGGACACTATTTTGTACACGAGGCATTTCACGTGAAGCGGATAACTAGAAAAACGTAACAACTAGAAATTCGTTCACATCCGGGATAATTGTACTCCTGGAGGGCGTGAAAGTAAACACATTTTTTTGTACCAGATTTAGTTGTCAGGTTGTGGCTTCCAGGTAATTAATAAAATTTTAGATAGCTAGTTTTAAGAAAATATTTGAAGTAACTAATCAATAATTAGATATTTCAATGAAGTTCCATAGAAAATATCTACTGTTTTTGCGAACATGGAATCAGATTCAAAATTTCATTTTTTTTTTGTACCTATAGAACATTGGAAGTGAATATTTCAAATCTAAATTATAGTAACTTTCACCAGCCTTCTTTAAAATCATTTTAAATTCAAAATACAGCCTCAGGTATGTTGATATTACACTAACAGTTTCGAAACATGATCAGCATTCGTTTAGAAGGTACAGGACTTCATGTACAAAGGCAAGCGATGAGCGCCGCACTTGGCACATGCATAATTTAACATGTTTACTCGAAAAGTAAAAAAGTTGCACAGCTTTATTACAACAACCGAAAGCCTACTTGTTAAATGTATTGTCGGTGTTAGTTCAAATTATTGTAAAACAGTAAAAATTACAAATTGAACTTTTTCTTCTATTGTTACGAGACTGTTTCATTTTATCCTATTATTTTAATAGGTACCTATTAAAAATGGATTTACAACAATATAAACAGATAATAATATATGGCAGTGTTCTTACAAAGTTCTCATGTAAATAGGTTGACTAATGCATACGTCAGGTTAGGCTCCCAGTGCGTGACTTTGAACGTTAAGTCTGGTATCTCCTAAACCAATATAGATCCCATTTTGAACCTTCTTGGGTAATATCTACTATTGGACTATATTTTGGAATTTAAATAATTTAAGAAAGACTTGGTGAGCTTGCTGTAGTTTGGATTTGAAATATTCATTTCCTGTTTTTTTTTTGTGAAAAGAGTTTCCAAGTTTTGAATCTGATTCTATAATTGAGAACAGTAGTGAAATGGCTGAATGAACATTTTAAGTATTTTATTATACATTGGTTAATGCTAACAACAGTTTCATAAAATTATCTACTTCAGATTTCACCAAATTTTTTTGTAGTTCCATAAGTTTACAACTACGTCTCATACAAAACTAAAATTGTATATTGGCATTCAGGTCTTCTAGGATTACAATACCGTGAATATGAACGAATTTTAGGTCGTCAGTGTATTCGTTGTCCGTCTCACGTCAAATGCCCTACATGATAATTACAAAATTATACAACAATTAAAAAACTTATTACGCTTGTTGCTAACTCCCAGGGGTGTTGGCTAGCTATACTCAAATGAAAAATAAACAGGTCAAAAAATCAACAGATTCCCAAAAAACCCATTTAGAATTTTTTGAACTAACCGTCCCCCAAAATTTCGTTATAGGAATATATTTCTTTTAAATGCACATCTACATTTCATTTCTAGAATAATTTCCTACAACGATTTGTTAAGAGTGGGTTTGTTTAAATTATTTCTAAAATTATGTTTTTGGAAGTAATATACCTGAATCAATCCCTACAAGGTTTTATTTTCAGCAGCAGGACTCACATTACTAAATGAATCTTTACAGGTCTTTTTTGAAAAAACGGAATTGTTGAATAAATTACTAACAGGGCATTTTGTTAAATAAAATTAAAATAAATATTAAAATTAATTAATTAATTAATTAATTAAATAAAATAAATAAATTTCTACGCCTGTATTTTAGGGAGTGCGATGGTTATACTTTATACAACTTTTTTGGGAAGTGAGATGTTCAAATTAATGACTACAAAGGATATTTGTCGAGTACGATGGATTAATAAATTTCTTACACTGTTTTGCAGGGATTGGGGATTATTAAGTAAAGCTCTAGAAATGATCCTGGGCAGTGGGATGATAGAATAAAGTTATACAATTTTTTTTTGAAGAGTGGGATGGTACAACAGCATATCTGCTGTTAGTTTTATGTCCTGTTTATTTTTTTATTTGTACAGACATACATTGTGGTGATGAAGTAAGGGACAAAATTCATAATTACGTTATTTAATGTTTACAAGGAAAACGCCCTGACAAGCCAATTAATTTTTTTCTTTATGCACCTTACGAAATAACATTTTTACTTACTGCGTCATGTACTTTTGCACAATGACGTCACCTTTTCTTTTAAGTGACCACCTCATTTTTCTCCTCGTTTTTACTAGATGGTCCAGCTATTTTCATGATGATGTAAAAACTGTTACCTTATGTAACTAATTCTTTTATAAAATAAAACAGAAGAATGTAAGACGAAAATCTCAATAACAGCCCAAGAAGAATCAAAATTTATATCAAATTATAATATTATTATGTTAGACACAAAAACTTGTTTGTGCAAATTAGCGATATCAGATTTGTATCGCTTTTGACGGATAAAACAAAAGCTAATATTGTAAATTTTATTATTAAAAAGTAAAAATTATTCTTTTTAATTAAATTATTTAATGATGCAATTTAGAGTGAATTAAAATCTATTTAATGTTCATAGCTTAATTTCTTAACTATTTCAAAATTTCAAAACAAAGAAATTTATATTTTTTTTCTATATTTCCAAATTGTAATGGTCCGTTTATAATACATTACATTTATTTTACCATTTGCAAGTCTACTTTGCGATGTACTCCATTTATTCAACCCTTAAAAACACCCTTTATAGGGTAATACATAAATAATGTTTGCTATAATTTTAAATTGGTCAATGTTGTGAGTGTAATTAAATAAAATCTCATTATTTTTAATAATATTTCTCAAATATTTCGCTGTTTTAACCAAAAAAAAATCACCCTTTCCTCCAAAATATTGTAGGATTTTTATTTAAATACTAGAAAAAATTTCAAAAACCATATTTAGTTGAACAAATAGTTGAAACTGGAGATATTTATACGCCCCGAAAAAAAGACAGGAAAACGTAAATGGTTTTTTAACGATAATTTCTTTAATTTTAAATATATTGGTCAAAAGCTTATTTTGTAGAAAATTTTGAACGTTATCAGATTTGTTAAGTTGGGATTTTTTTGAAGTCCTTCATTTTTAGAGGATGCGATTTAAAGGACTCCAAAAAGGTACTTCTCACACTTATATGCAAATTATAAATGACAATATCTCAATTTGTTTTCATAGTAGAAAAATTAAAAAAAAAATTAAAAACTCTCAGCAAAAAAATTCTACATTTTAGAGTTCGTGTATATTTTTCATATCTCTTTTAGTTTTCGAGTAATTTATAAAAAAAAACGGATAATTTTTATAGCATTTCAAAAAATAATTGAACCCTTAATTGAAGTTTTGTTAAAATGTGAGTATTTCAAACTGTTTAAAATTTGAGGACAAGTTAGTATATAAATATACCTAATTTTACATATTAAGGGTGTGTTTTTTAGAGTTTAATTTTTGTGGAAAATTTATTGACTTATTTTCTTTTTTTGATACAATAGTTTTGTTTTTGTAATAACTCGGTTATTTTCCTTCCAAATCACTTTTGTGTTAGCACATTTTAAAGGCCTCACTTTTAAAAAATAGTTTATGATTTTTTTTAAAAACTACTCCTTTTTGCAATATTTCATGATAAAATGTTCGATTCTAGGTTATTTCAAATAAACTTAGACCTTTATCAAGCTGCATCTAGAGTTATGTCGCTGCGATAAAAATTTAAAAGCGCCATTCGATTCATTATTTTAAAAGGTTTTTTTTTATTCTCATAACTTTTGTGTTAAAATTTACTGTTTTCGAGTTATTTTTGAAAAACTTCTCAAAAACATGCATTTTTCAGGTACAAAATCAACAATTTAAATCGTGAATACTCTGAAAATATTAACTTACCGAGAGAAGTTTATATAACATTTTTTGCTTGAAATTAATATCGATTTCCGGTGTTATTTTGAGGTTGAATATTTTCACCCATGAGAAGAGGTGTCATTCAGCCCCAGGCTAAAAGCACATATCGGCACTATATAACTTTTTTTGACATTTTTCCTATGAATATTTCAAATTGCAGGTAAATCGAAGCGGTTAAATAATGGGCTAATTAAACTTTTTAAAAACCGAAGGAAGAGGGAAATTGTTTAGGCAGTAATAACTATTTAACATCCATTTAATGAAATGAAAATGGTAGATATCACTTTAAGTAAATATTTATGAAATCAAAGATTTTAATAAGTGATTTTAACTTTTCCGAATGAATAACTATCTCCTATTACATAAGAACCCTGAGTACCGCACGAAAATTTTTTTCATCATAGGTAGTTAATTGACTTTGTTGGAAATTTTTGGAGAAAAATTAGCGTAACAACCGTCTCTGAAAATGTAATTTTTTTTCATTTTTCTCCCCTATTTTCACTAACCTCGGGAAGTTTTCTCGACAATAATAATTTTTAAGCATCCGTTTAACCAACCGCTAACTACAATTTATTGGAACATTTAGTTAGTCTCTAATGACGAAAATTATTTAATTCAAAGCTTGCCACCACTATTTCTATCCACCCACATTCGTTTGGGAGTTTTTGTGATGCGTATGATTTAATTAGAAGTTTGAAAATAAGTAGAATATGATAAACTTGAAAACCGCATGCTTGTCATTATTCACCACTATTTCAACTGCGCTGTGAGCTGAAGCGGAGGATTTTTTTGACCATTAGTATTGATTTGCATCCGTATTATCAAATATTTGAGGAAAAAATTGGAACATTAGTGGGATGTTTTCAATTTATTTGAATTAATCATTTTCTATCCCTGTTACCACCCTTTGACGGCCGTACGGACGTATTTTCTTATAGAATGTAATTGAAGTATTTATTTAAAACCTTTTCTTAATAGAAATAATCGTGTGACAAATTTTGATAAAAAATCTGGTTTATTCATATTTCACTTTTATTGAACACCTCCGGAAATAGTAGGGAAATTTCGAAGGGTAATTTATTAAAAATTTATTAACAATATTATTAATTTTTAGTTTAATTATTATTATTTTATATTATTTAATTTAGTGATTAATTTAGAGTGAGATATTTTAATTTCTCTTAATAAATTTATGTGACACACTACTACACCCGTACAGTATAAGCCGCACGATATACGATAGCCGAACACGAAATACGGTTAGAATACATAAACAGAATCATTCGAGCAGAAACGTCGCAATTTCACATCAAGGTTATACGCAGATGTCGCCTCAGTCGCAAAAAAATATGTGCCACAGTACTGTATGTACATACTATGTGAATAAAACTGAATTATAACTACTCACACACTTTACCCACTTTTTTGGTAAAATGGGGCGAACCAGTGGCACAGTGTCAGGGGTTTCATTTAATAAATGCTCTATTGGTCAATACCCATGATTTCGGATATATCTCTTGAAAATTGGTTGAAGGGTATGGCTAAAATCCACCGTTACAGTTATGGCACGGAGTGTAAGTTGCCACAATTTTAGCAGTTGCCATAACACAGGAATATTCACACACACGTTGCCATAAATATAGTGCTACAAACACATGCACATGCACATGCACATGCACATGCACATGCACATGCACATACCCATGCACATGCACATGCACATGCACATGCACATGCACATGCACATGCACATGCACATGCACATGCACATGCACATGCACATGCACATGCACATGCACATGCACATGCACATGCACATGCACATGTACATGCACATGCACATGCACATGCACATGCACATGCACATGCACATGCACATGCACATGCACATGCACATGCACATGCACATGCACATGCACATGCACATGCACATGCACATGCACATGCACATGCACATGCACATGCACATGCACATGCACATGCACATGCACATGCACATGCACATGCAAATGCACATGCACATGCACATGCACATGCACATGCACATGCACATGCACATGCACATGCACATGCACATGCACATGCACATGCCCATGCACATGCACATGCACATGCACATGCCCATGCACATGCACATGCACATGCACATGCACATGCACATGCACATGCACATGCACATGCACATGCACATGCACATGCACATGCACATGCACATGCAAATGCACATGCACATGCACATGCACATGCACATGCACATGCACATGCACATGCAAATGCACATGCACATGCACATGAACATGCACATGCACATGCACATGCACATGCACATGCACATGCACATGCACATGCACATGCACATGCACATGCACATGCACATGCACATGCACATGCACATGAACATGCACATGCACATGCACATGCACATGCACATGCACATGCACATGCACATTCACATGCACATGCACATGCACATGCACATGCACATGCACATGCACATGCACATGCACATGCACATGCACATGCACATGCACATGCACATGCACATGCACATGCACATGCACATTCACATGCACATGCACATGCACATGCACATGCACATGCACATGCACATGCACATGCACATGCACATGCACATGCACATGCACATGCACATACACATGCACATGCACATGCACATGCACATGCACATGCACATGCACATGCACATGCACATGCACATGCACATGCACATGCACATGCACATGCACATGCACATGCACATGCACATGCACATGCACATGCACATGCACATGCAAATGCACATGCACATGCACATGCACATGCACATGCACATGCACATACACATGCACATGCACATGCACATGCACATGCCCATGCACATGCACATGCACATGCACATGCCCATGCACATGCACATGCACATGCACATGCACATGCACATGCACATGCACATGCACATGCACATGCACATGCACATGCACATGCACATGCACATGCACATGCACATGCAAATGCACATGCACATGCACATGCACATGCACATGCAGATGCACATGCACATGCAAATGCACATGCACATGCACATGCACATGCACATGCACATGCACATGCACATGCACATGCACATGCACATGCACATGCACATGCACATGCACATGCACATGCACATGCACATGCACATGCACATGCACATGCACATGCACATGCACATGCACATGCACATGCACATGCACATGCACATGCACATGCACATGCACATGCACATGCACATGCACATGCACATGCACATGCACATGCACATGCACATGCACATGCACATGCACATGCACATGCACATGCACATGCACATGCACATGCCCATGCACATGCACATGCACATGCACATGCACATTCACATGCACATACACATGCACATGCACATGCACATGCACATGCACATGCACATGCACATGCACATGCACATGCACATGCACATGTACATGCACATGCACATGCACATGCACATGCACATGCACATGCACATGCACATGCACATGCACATGCACATGCACATGCACATGCACATGCACATGCACATGCACATGCACATGCACATGCACATGCACATGCACATGCACATGCACATGCACATGCACATGCACATGCACATGCACATGCACATGCACATGCACATGCACATGCACATGCACATGCACATGCACATGCACATGCACATGCACATGCACATGCACATGCACATGCACATGCACATGCACATGCACATGCACATGCACATGCACATGCACATGCACATGCACATGCACATACACATGCACATGCACATGCACATGCACATGCACATGCACATGCACATGCACATACACATGCACATGCACATGCACATGCACATGCACATGCACATGCACATGCACATGCACATGCACATGCACATGCACATGCACATGCACATGCACATGCACATGCACATGCACATGCACATGCACATGCACATGCACATGCACATGCACATGCACATGCACATGCACATGCACATGCACATGCACATGCACATGCACATGCACATGCACATGCACATGCACATGCACATGCACATGCACATGCACATGCACATGCACATGCACATGCACATGCACATGCACATGCACATGCACATGCACATGCACATGCACATGCACATGCACATGCACATGCACATGCACATGCACATGCACATGCACATGCACATGCACATGCACATGCACATGCACATGCAAATGCACATGCACATGCACATGCACATGCACATGCACATGCACATGCACATACACATGCACATGCACATGCACATGCACATGCACATGCACATGCACATGCACATGCCCATGCACATGCACATGCACATGCACATGCACATGCACATGCACATGCACATGCACATGCACATGCACATGCACATGCACATGCACATGCACATGCACATGCACATGCATGTGAATGTGCATATGCATGTGCATGTGCATGTGCATGTGCATGTGCATGTGCATGTGCATGTGCATGTGCATGTGCATGTGCATGTGCATGTGCATGTGCATGTGCATGTGCATGTGCATGTGCATGTGCATGTGCATGTGCATGTGCATGTGCATGTGCATGTGCATGTGCATGTGCATGTGCATGTGCATGTGCATGTGCATGTGCATGTGCATGTGCATGTGCATGTGCATGTGCATGTGCATGTGCATGTGCATGTGCATGTGCATGTGCATGTGCATGTGCATGTGCATGTGAATGTGCATGTGCATGTGCATGTGCATGTGCATGTGCATGTGCATGTGCATGTGAATGTGCATGTGCATGTGCATGTGCATGTGCATGTGCATGTGCATGTGCATGTGCATGTGCATGTGCATGTGCATGTGCATGTGCATGTGCATGTACATGTGCATGTGCATGTGCATGTGCATGTGCATGTGCATGTGAATGTGCATGTGCATGTGCATGTGCATGTGCATGGGCATGTGCATGTGCATGTGCATGCGCATGTGCATGTGCATGTGCATGTGCATGTGCATGTGCATGTGCATGTGCATGTGCATGTGCATGTGCATTTGCATGTGCATGTGCATGTGCATGTGCATGTGTATGTGCATGTGCATGTGCATGTGCATGTGCATGTGCATGTGCATGTGCATGTGTATGTGCATGTGCATGTGCATGTGCATGTGCATGTGCATGTGCATGTGCATGTGCATGTGCATGTGCATGTGCATGTGCATGTGCATGTGCATGTGCATGTGCATGTGCATGGGTATGTGCATGTGCATGTGCATGTGCATGTGCATGTGCATGTGCATGTGTTTGTAGCACTATATTTATGGCAACGTGTGTGTGAATATTCCTGTGTTATGGCAACTGCTAAAATTGTGGCAACTTACACTCCGTGCCATAACTGTAACGGTGGATTTTAGCCATACCCTTCAACCAATTTTCAAGAGATATATCCGAAATCATGGGTATTGACCAATAGAGCATTTATTAAATGAAACCCCTGACACTGTGCCACTGGTTCGCCCCATTTTACCAAAAAAGTGGGTAAAGTGTGTGAGTAGTTATAATTCAGTTTTATTCACATAGTATGTACATACAGTACTGTGGCACATATTTTTTTGCGACTGAGGCGACATCTGCGTATAACCTTGATGTGAAATTGCGACGTTTCTGCTCGAATGATTCTGTTTATGTATTCTAACCGTATTTCGTGTTCGGCTATCGTATATCGTGCGGCTTATACTGTACGGGTGTAGTAGTGTGTCACATAAATTTATTAAGAGAAATTAAAATATCTCACTCTAAATTAATCACTAAATTAAATAATATAAAATAATAATAATTAAACTAAAAATTAATAATATTGTTAATAAATTTTTAATAAATTACCCTTCGAAATTTCCCTACTATTTCCGGAGGTGTTCAATAAAAGTGAAATATGAATAAACCAGATTTTTTATCAAAATTTGTCACACGATTATTTCTATTAAGAAAAGGTTTTAAATAAATACTTCAATTACATTCTATAAGAAAATACGTCCGTACGGCCGTCAAAGGGTGGTAACAGGGATAGAAAATGATTAATTCAAATAAATTGAAAACATCCCACTAATGTTCCAATTTTTTCCTCAAATATTTGATAATACGGATGCAAATCAATACTAATGGTCAAAAAAATCCTCCGCTTCAGCTCACAGCGCAGTTGAAATAGTGGTGAATAATGACAAGCATGCGGTTTTCAAGTTTATCATATTCTACTTATTTTCAAACTTCTAATTAAATCATACGCATCACAAAAACTCCCAAACGAATGTGGGTGGATAGAAATAGTGGTGGCAAGCTTTGAATTAAATAATTTTCGTCATTAGAGACTAACTAAATGTTCCAATAAATTGTAGTTAGCGGTTGGTTAAACGGATGCTTAAAAATTATTATTGTCGAGAAAACTTCCCGAGGTTAGTGAAAATAGGGGAGAAAAATGAAAAAAAATTACATTTTCAGAGACGGTTGTTACGCTAATTTTTCTCCAAAAATTTCCAACAAAGTCAATTAAGTACCTATGATGAAAAAAATTTTCGTGCGGTACTCAGGGTTCTTATGTAATAGGAGATAGTTATTCATTCGGAAAAGTTAAAATCACTTATTAAAATCTTTGATTTCATAAATATTTACTTAAAGTGATATCTACCATTTTCATTTCATTAAATGGATGTTAAATAGTTATTACTGCCTAAACAATTTCCCTCTTCCTTCGGTTTTTAAAAAGTTTAATTAGCCCATTATTTAACCGCTTCGATTTACCTGCAATTTGAAATATTCATAGGAAAAATGTCAAAAAAAGTTATATAGTGCCGATATGTGCTTTTAGCCTGGGGCTGAATGACACCTCTTCTCATGGGTGAAAATATTCAACCTCAAAATAACACCGGAAATCGATATTAATTTCAAGCAAAAAATGTTATATAAACTTCTCTCGGTAAGTTAATATTTTCAGAGTATTCACGATTTAAATTGTTGATTTTGTACCTGAAAAATGCATGTTTTTGAGAAGTTTTTCAAAAATAACTCGAAAACAGTAAATTTTAACACAAAAGTTATGAGAATAAAAAAAAACCTTTTAAAATAATGAATCGAATGGCGCTTTTAAATTTTTATCGCAGCGACATAACTCTAGATGCAGCTTGATAAAGGTCTAAGTTTATTTGAAATAACCTAGAATCGAACATTTTATCATGAAATATTGCAAAAAGGAGTAGTTTTTAAAAAAAATCTTAAACTATTTTTTAAAAGTGAGGCCTTTAAAATGTGCTAACACAAAAGTGATTTGGAAGGAAAATAACCGAGTTATTACAAAAACAAAACTATTGTATCAAAAAAAAGAAAATAAGTCAATAAATTTTCCACAAAAATTAAACTCTAAAAAACACACCCTTAATATGTAAAATTAGGTATATTTATATACTAACTTGTCCTCAAATTTTAAACAGTTTGAAATACTCACATTTTAACAAAACTTCAATTAAGGGTTCAATTATTTTTTGAAATGCTATAAAAATTATCCGTTTTTTTTATAAATTACTCGAAAACTAAAAGAGATATGAAAAATATACACGAACTCTAAAATGTAGAATTTTTTTGCTGAGAGTTTTTAATTTTTTTTTTTAATTTTTCTACTATGAAAACAAATTGAGATATTGTCATTTATAATTTGCATATAAGTGTGAGAAGTACCTTTTTGGAGTCCTTTAAATCGCATCCTCTAAAAATGAAGGACTTCAAAAAAATCCCAACTTAACAAATCTGATAACGTTCAAAATTTTCTACAAAATAAGCTTTTGACCAATATATTTAAAATTAAAGAAATTATCGTTAAAAAACCATTTACGTTTTCCTGTCTTTTTTTCGGGGCCTATAAATATCTCCAGTTTCAACTATTTGTTCAACTAAATATGGTTTTTGAAATTTTTTCTAGTATTTAAATAAAAATCCTACAATATTTTGGAGGAAAGGGTGATTTTTTTTTGGTTAAAACAGCGAAATATTTGAGAAATATTATTAAAAATAATGAGATTTTATTTAATTACACTCACAACATTGACCAATTTAAAATTATAGCAAACATTATTTATGTATTACCCTATAAAGGGTGTTTTTAAGGGTTGAATAAATGGAGTACATCGCAAAGTAGACTTGCAAATGGTAAAATAAATGTAATGTATTATAAACGGACCATTACAATTTGGAAATATAGAAAAAAAATATAAATTTCTTTGTTTTGAAATTTTGAAATAGTTAAGAAATTAAGCTATGAACATTAAATAGATTTTAATTCACTCTAAATTGCATCATTAAATAATTTAATTAAAAAGAATAATTTTTACTTTTTAATAATAAAATTTACAATATTAGCTTTTGTTTTATCCGTCAAAAGCGATACAAATCTGATATCGCTAATTTGCACAAACAAGTTTTTGTGTCTAACATAATAATATTATAATTTGATATAAATTTTGATTCTTCTTGGGCTGTTATTGAGATTTTCGTCTTACATTCTTCTGTTTTATTTTATAAAAGAATTAGTTACATAAGGTAACAGTTTTTACATCATCATGAAAATAGCTGGACCATCTAGTAAAAACGAGGAGAAAAATGAGGTGGTCACTTAAAAGAAAAGGTGACGTCATTGTGCAAAAGTACATGACGCAGTAAGTAAAAATGTTATTTCGTAAGGTGCATAAAGAAAAAAATTAATTGGCTTGTCAGGGCGTTTTCCTTGTAAACATTAAATAACGTAATTATGAATTTTGTCCCTTACTTCATCACCACAATGTATGTCTGTACAAATAAAAAAATAAACAGGACATAAAACTAACAGCAGATATGCTGTTGTACCATCCCACTCTTCAAAAAAAAATTGTATAACTTTATTCTATCATCCCACTGCCCAGGATCATTTCTAGAGCTTTACTTAATAATCCCCAATCCCTGCAAAACAGTGTAAGAAATTTATTAATCCATCCTACTCGACAAATATCCTTTGTAGTCATTAATTTGAACATCTCACTTCCCAAAAAAGTTGTATAAAGTCTAACCATCGCACTCCCTAAAATACAGGCGTAGAAATTTATTTATTTTATTTAATTTATTAATTAATTAATTAATTTTAATATTTATTTTAATTTTATTTAACAAAATGCCCTGTTAGTAATTTATTCAACAATTCCGTTTTTTCAAAAAAGACCTGTAAAGATTCATTTAGTAATGTGAGTCCTGCTGCTGAAAATAAAACCTTGTAGGGATTGATTCAGGTATATTACTTCCAAAAACATAATTTTAGAAATAATTTAAACAAACCCACTCTTAACAAATCGTTGTAGGAAATTATTCTAGAAATGAAATGTAGATGTGCATTTAAAAGAAATATATTCCTATAACGAAATTTTGGGGAGACGGTTAGTTCAAAAAATTCTAAATGGGTTTTTTGGGAATCTGTTGATTTTTTGACCTGTTTATTTTTCATTTGAGTATAGCTAGCCAACACCCCTGGGAGTTAGCAACAAGCGTAATAAGTTTTTTAATTGTTGTATAATTTTGTAATTATCATGTAGGGCATTTGACGTGAGACGGACAACGAATACACTGACGACCTAAAATTCGTTCATATTCACGGTATTGTAATCCTAGAAGACCTGAATGCCAATATACAATTTTAGTTTTGTATGAAACGTAGTTGTAAACTTATGGAACTACAAAAAAATTTGGTGAAATCTGAAGTAGATAATTTTATGAAACTGTTGTTAGCATTAACCAATGTATAATAAAATACTTAAAATGTTCATTCAGCCATTTCACTACTGTTCTCAATTATAGAATCAGATTCAAAACTTGGAAACTCTTTTCACAAAAAAAAAACAGGAAATGAATATTTCAAATCCAAACTACAGCAAGCTCACCAAGTCTTTCTTAAATTATTTAAATTCCAAAATATAGTCCAATAGTAGATATTACCCAAGAAGGTTCAAAATGGGATCTATATTGGTTTAGGAGATACCAGACTTAACGTTCAAAGTCACGCACTGGGAGCCTAACCTGACGTATGCATTAGTCAACCTATTTACATGAGAACTTTGTAAGAACACTGCCATATATTATTATCTGTTTATATTGTTGTAAATCCATTTTTAATAGGTACCTATTAAAATAATAGGATAAAATGAAACAGTCTCGTAACAATAGAAGAAAAAGTTCAATTTGTAATTTTTACTGTTTTACAATAATTTGAACTAACACCGACAATACATTTAACAAGTAGGCTTTCGGTTGTTGTAATAAAGCTGTGCAACTTTTTTACTTTTCGAGTAAACATGTTAAATTATGCATGTGCCAAGTGCGGCGCTCATCGCTTGCCTTTGTACATGAAGTCCTGTACCTTCTAAACGAATGCTGATCATGTTTCGAAACTGTTAGTGTAATATCAACATACCTGAGGCTGTATTTTGAATTTAAAATGATTTTAAAGAAGACTGGTGAAAGTTACTATAATTTAGATTTGAAATATTCACTTCCAATGTTCTATAGGTACAAAAAAAAAATGAAATTTTGAATCTGATTCCATGTTCGCAAAAACAGTAGATATTTTCTATGGAACTTCATTGAAATATCTAATTATTGATTAGTTACTTCAAATATTTTCTTAAAACTAGCTATCTAAAATTTTATTAATTACCTGGAAGCCACAACCTGACAACTAAATCTGGTACAAAAAAATGTGTTTACTTTCACGCCCTCCAGGAGTACAATTATCCCGGATGTGAACGAATTTCTAGTTGTTACGTTTTTCTAGTTATCCGCTTCACGTGAAATGCCTCGTGTACAAAATAGTGTCCTAGGTGAATTTTATTGTGTGCTATAACTGCCAGTTTAGCATAAGGAAAATGGTTTTTCATTAAAAGTAAGCTATTTTATTTGTCTCCCTGTTTTAAACTAAATCAAGCACAAAGTTAAGCCAACACCATGGATGCAACAAGAAACAGAAGCTGTTATCAAATTTTTAGAATTAGTATAAAAAATGTCATTTTTTATACTAATTCAATATTTTATACTATAGCAAATGGCAGATTGTGAAAAATGGATTGATTCTTCTTACTGTTACCAGGAGGTTCCCCTCTTTGCCAAGCCTCATTCAGTTGACGAAGAGAACCAGCATTTGGCCCATCTAATGGGTGGTTTTCAGAGGAGTTTTTGTCCTGTTGGTCGTCTGTTTATCCAATTTCTGACTGGTCTTTCTTCTGTCATCCTCTCCACATGTTCTCTACACTTTTCTTCCTTTTTTTACTCTATTTTGTCACGTCTTGGATATTATATCGTTGTTTGATAGAGTTGTTTGTTTTCCTGCCTCGCAGATATGCACGTAATATTTATCTCACTACCTTCATTTCTTTTGCTCTTATGTTTTTGTTTTGCATTTTTCGTTTCTGCCTTTGTTTCGGTGGCATATATGTTCATATTGGTCTTACTATGGCCTTATGTCGTATTTTTGCTTCTATTTTCATATATTTGTTTTCTATATGTAGTCTCTCTGGCTAGCCACTTGTATTGCTTTTGTGTAATGTAATTTTCCCTAGTTAAAAGTACCGCGATGACTCAAGATTTTAGTTCCTAGGTATTTAAAGTGCATCGCCTGTTCTATTGTTGAATTCTCAAAATGTAACTTACAGCGTCTTGGTTCTCTGGCTATAACCATGCATTTCGTTTTTTGTGTTGATATCTGCATGTTGCATCCCTTAGTTGTCAAGTTAAATTGGCGCACTAATTGTTGAAAGCGGTCCTTCTTATCTGCTATTAACACGGCCTCGTCTGAAGAGCATATTCTATTGATATTTTTTAAAAACCTGAGATAAAATTACAAAATTTAAGCAAAATGTTATTAAAAACTAGTAGATGAAACTCTGATTTTATTTCAGTGATATTTATCTGATATACTATATAATGTAGCATTAAATAATACATGTGATTTAGTATTGTTAATGCGCCCTTTTTTTCTTACAAATTCAAAGTTTAGCTAAGTAAGACCCCGCTGGCGATTTTTAGTTTCCGGTGATATCAGTGTTCATTCAAGAACCTGAATGAATTTCTCTGAACATTGAAAGGAATTTTATAAAAAATCTGGACTTAAGGTTTTATTTCTTAAGTTACATTTTATAGTACATTTTTTTGCTTTTTTTCACTATTTTTTCAAGATTATGTAGTTTAATACATTCTTCACTAGTCCTTATAAAGGCGCCAATTAACATTTAGGGAACGCGCCTAATACTTTACTTTGGAATTTTATTTTTGTTACGGTTATATGGAGTATAATATGTGTATATTTGTTATATTTTTCACTTTGTTTGCTCTGAGCTACATACCATAAAAATAGTTATTGTCTTATTAACTGTCTAGTGTACAATAAAATTAGTTTTTACTTATACCTTTTTTATAACTACGAAATACTAGAGGTGGCAAAGTTGGAAATTTATTTTTTAATAAACTGAAAGTTTTAAATGAAAACATGTTTAAGTTTTTTTTTAAATAAAGTAATATTAGTAAAGGTAGGGATGGTCTATAATTAGAGTGAAAATCTACGTTTTTACAAGATGAACTTTCTTGATGGCCAATTAATATTTAAGGAACCGTAAAAGTTATATGTTTTCTATTTGTTTATCAGCAGCACCTTAAAATTTTTGTTAGTTTTTATACTCTCAGAATTTTATTTGTTTTAGTTAAAGAAAAGTAATAAAATACTTACTAAGTAGATATTCCTGTTTTTAGACATTTGAAAGTACAGTAACAAATTTACATTCAATTTTAACACAAATCCGTTGCTCGAGCAAAATTTAAAAACTCCTTTTCTTCAAAAAACAAGTAATTTCATAACACGTGTCGAAAATTTAGAAAAAATTTATTGATTTACATCAATAAAATGGACTTGGAATTACCCCCAAATCTTTCCAAAAAACTCCTCCTTCCGATTAGCAGTGTGGTCAAGTATTGAAATAAACGTATGTAGAGTTGTATTTACACATATGATGAAATACATAAATATCATTTGTATATATGCTACTCATATTCCAACATTTTAAGTCTTTTTTAAGTTAACATTTGTCTAACATTTTAAGTACTGTAGTTAAGGAATCGTCAAGTGAAATTTTTAAATGGAGACCTAATTTTGGACACACCACTACCATTAATCATTAATCAATCGTTAACATCACTAAGGGGTTTAATAAAATTGTGTCTTTTTAAAGTTTCAACGGCTTAGTCTTATTACAGACGGTGGATGGAAACAATTTGGCTGCTATCTTGAAATTAATTCAATATTCTTCAAATACAGAATAAGAAATCAAAACGGCAACACCGCTTTAACACACTGTTTGAATTGAAATATTTGTGACACCTCACACACACACTTTTTCCCGTCCCGCAATATTTATGGCATCGTCTTACACTTTTCACGAATTTATATAATTATGGCAACGGTTGCCATAATAATATGCACATGCACATGCACATGCACATGCACATGCACATGCACATGCACATGCACATGCACATGCAAATGCACATGCACATGCACATGCACATGCACATGCACATGCACATGCAAATGCACATGCACATGCACATGCACATGCACATGCACATGCACATGCACATGCACATGCACATGCACATGCACATGCACATGCACATGCACATGCACATGCACATGCACATGCACATGCACATGCACATGCACATGCACATGCACATGCACATGCACATGCACATGCACATGCACATGCACATGCACATGCACATGCACATGCACATGCACATGCACATGCACATGCACATGCACATGCACATGCACATGCACATGCACATGCACATGCACATGCACATGCACATGCACATGCACATGCACATGCACATGCACATGCACATGCACATGCACATACACATGCACATGCACATGCACATGCACATGCACATGCACATGCACATGCACATACACATGCACATGCACATGCACATGCACATGCACATGCACATGCACATGCACATGCACATGCACATGCACATGCACATGCACATGCACATGCACATGCACATGCACATGCACATGCACATGCACATGCACATGCACATGCACATGCACATGCACATGCACATGCACATGCACATGCACATGCACATGCACATGCACATGCACATGCACATGCACATGCACATGCACATGCACATACACATGCACATGCACATGCACATGCACATGCACATGCACATGCACATGCACATGCACATGCACATGCACATGCACATGCACATGCACATGCACATGCACATGCACATGCACATGCACATGCACATGCACATGCACATGCACATGCACATGCACATGCACATGCACGTGCATGCATGTGCATGTGCATGTGCATGTGCATGTGCATGTGCATGTGTATGTGCATGTGCATGTGTATGTGCATGTGCATGTGCATGTGCATGTGCATGTGCATGTGCATGTGCATGTGTATGTGCATGTGCATGTGCATGTGCATGTGCATGTGCATGTGCATGTGCATGTGCATGTGCATGTGCATGTGCATGTGCATGTGCATGTGCATGTGCATGTGCATGTGCATGTGCATGTGCATGTGCATGTGCATGTGCATGTGCATGTGCATGTGCATGTGCATGTGCATGTGCATGTGCATGTGCATGTGCATGTGCATGTGCATGTGCATGTGCATGTGCATGTGCATGTGCATGTGCATGTGCATGTGCATGTGCATGTGCATGTGCATGTGCATGTGCATGTGCATGTGCATGTGCATGTGCATGTGCATGTGCATGTGCATGTGCATGTGCATGTGCATGTGCATGTGCATGTGCATGTGCATGTGCATGTGCATGTGCATGTGCATGTGTATGTGCATGTGCATGTGCATGTGCATGTGCATGTGCATGTGCATGTGCATGTGTATGTGCATGTGCATGTGCATGTGCATGTGCATGTGCATGTGCATGTGCATGTGCATGTGCATGTGCATGTGCATGTGCATGTGCATGTGCATGTGCATGTGCATGTGCATGTGCATGTGCATGTGCATGTGCATGTGCATGTGCATGTGCATGTGCATGTGCATGTGCATGTGCATGTGCATGTGCATGTGCATGTGCATGTGCATGTGCATGTGCATGTGCATGTGCATGTGCATGTGCATGTGCATGTGCATGTGCATGTGCATGTGCATGTGCATGTGCATGTGCATGTGCATGTGCATGTGCATGTGCATGTGCATGTGCATGTGCATGTGCATGTGCATGTGCATGTGCATGTGCATGTGCATGTGCATGGGCATGTGCATGTGCATGTGCATGTGCATGGGCATGTGCATGTGCATGTGCATGTGCATGTGTATGTGCATGTGCATGTGCATGTGCATGTGCATGTGCATGTGCATGTGCATTTGCATGTGCATGTGCATGTGCATGTGCATGTGCATGTGCATGTGCATGTGCATGTGCATGTGCATGTGCATGTGCATGTGCATGTGCATGTGCATGTGCATGTGCATGTGCATGTGCATGTGCATGTGCATGTGCATGTGCATGTGCATGTGCATGTGCATGTGCATGTGCATGTGCATGTGCATGTGCATGTGCATGTGCATGTGCATGTGCATGTGCATGTGCATGTGAATGTGCATGTGCATGTGCATGTGCATGTGCATGTGCATGTGCATGTGCATGTGCATGTGCATGTGCATGTGCATGTGCATGTGCATGTGCATGTGCATGTGCATGTGCATGTGCATGTGAATGTGCATGTGCATGTGCATGTGCATGTGCATGTGCATGTGCATGTGCATGTTCATGTGCATGTGCATGTGCATGTGCATGTGCATGTGCATGTGCATGTGCATGTGCATGTGCATGTGCATGTGCATGTGCATGTGCATGTGCATGTGCATGTGCATGTTCATGTGCATGTGCATGTGCATTTGCATGTGCATGTGCATGTGCATGTGCATGTGCATGTGCATGTGCATGTGCATTTGCATGTGCATGTGCATGTGCATGTGCATGTGCATGTGCATGTGCATGTGCATGTGCATGTGCATGTGCATGTGCATGTGCATGTGCATGTGCATGGGCATGTGCATGTGCATGTGCATGTGCATGGGCATGTGCATGTGCATGTGCATGTGCATGTGCATGTGCATGTGCATGTGCATGTGCATGTGCATGTGCATGTGCATGTGCATTTGCATGTGCATGTGCATGTGCATGTGCATGTGCATGTGCATGTGCATGTGCATGTGCATGTGCATGTGCATGTGCATGTGCATGTGCATGTGCATGTGCATGTGCATGTGCATGTGCATGTGCATGTGCATGTGCATGTGCATGTGCATGTGCATGTGCATGTGCATGTGCATGTGCATGTGCATGTGCATGTGCATGTGCATGTGCATGTGCATGTGCATGTGCATGTGCATGTGCATGTGCATGTGCATGTGCATGTGCATGTGCATGTGCATGTGCATGGGTATGTGCATGTGCATGTGCATGTGCATGTGCATGTGCATGTGCATGTGTTTGTAGCACTATATTTATGGCAACGTGTGTGTGAATATTCCTGTGTTATGGCAACTGCTAAAATTGTGGCAACTTACACTCCGTGCCATAACTGTAACGGTGGATTTTAGCCATACCCTTCAACCAATTTTCAAGAGATATATCCGAAATCATGGGTATTGACCAATAGAGCATTTATTAAATGAAACCCCTGACACTGTGCCACTGGTTCGCCCCATTTTACCAAAAAAGTGGGTAAAGTGTGTGAGTAGTTATAATTCAGTTTTATTCACATAGTATGTACATACAGTACTGTGGCACATATTTTTTTGCGACTGAGGCGACATCTGCGTATAACCTTGATGTGAAATTGCGACGTTTCTGCTCGAATGATTCTGTTTATGTATTCTAACCGTATTTCGTGTTCGGCTATCGTATATCGTGCGGCTTATACTGTACGGGTGTAGTAGTGTGTCACATAAATTTATTAAGAGAAATTAAAATATCTCACTCTAAATTAATCACTAAATTAAATAATATAAAATAATAATAATTAAACTAAAAATTAATAATATTGTTAATAAATTTTTAATAAATTACCCTTCGAAATTTCCCTACTATTTCCGGAGGTGTTCAATAAAAGTGAAATATGAATAAACCAGATTTTTTATCAAAATTTGTCACACGATTATTTCTATTAAGAAAAGGTTTTAAATAAATACTTCAATTACATTCTATAAGAAAATACGTCCGTACGGCCGTCAAAGGGTGGTAACAGGGATAGAAAATGATTAATTCAAATAAATTGAAAACATCCCACTAATGTTCCAATTTTTTCCTCAAATATTTGATAATACGGATGCAAATCAATACTAATGGTCAAAAAAATCCTCCGCTTCAGCTCACAGCGCAGTTGAAATAGTGGTGAATAATGACAAGCATGCGGTTTTCAAGTTTATCATATTCTACTTATTTTCAAACTTCTAATTAAATCATACGCATCACAAAAACTCCCAAACGAATGTGGGTGGATAGAAATAGTGGTGGCAAGCTTTGAATTAAATAATTTTCGTCATTAGAGACTAACTAAATGTTCCAATAAATTGTAGTTAGCGGTTGGTTAAACGGATGCTTAAAAATTATTATTGTCGAGAAAACTTCCCGAGGTTAGTGAAAATAGGGGAGAAAAATGAAAAAAAATTACATTTTCAGAGACGGTTGTTACGCTAATTTTTCTCCAAAAATTTCCAACAAAGTCAATTAACTACCTATGATGAAAAAAATTTTCGTGCGGTACTCAGGGTTCTTATGTAATAGGAGATAGTTATTCATTCGGAAAAGTTAAAATCACTTATTAAAATCTTTGATTTCATAAATATTTACTTAAAGTGATATCTACCATTTTCATTTCATTAAATGGATGTTAAATAGTTATTACTGCCTAAACAATTTCCCTCTTCCTTCGGTTTTTAAAAAGTTTAATTAGCCCATTATTTAACCGCTTCGATTTACCTGCAATTTGAAATATTCATAGGAAAAATGTCAAAAAAAGTTATATAGTGCCGATATGTGCTTTTAGCCTGGGGCTGAATGACACCTCTTCTCATGGGTGAAAATATTCAACCTCAAAATAACACCGGAAATCGATATTAATTTCAAGCAAAAAATGTTATATAAACTTCTCTCGGTAAGTTAATATTTTCAGAGTATTCACGATTTAAATTGTTGATTTTGTACCTGAAAAATGCATGTTTTTGAGAAGTTTTTCAAAAATAACTCGAAAACAGTAAATTTTAACACAAAAGTTATGAGAATAAAAAAAAACCTTTTAAAATAATGAATCGAATGGCGCTTTTAAATTTTTATCGCAGCGACATAACTCTAGATGCAGCTTGATAAAGGTCTAAGTTTATTTGAAATAACCTAGAATCGAACATTTTATCATGAAATATTGCAAAAAGGAGTAGTTTTTAAAAAAAATCTTAAACTATTTTTTAAAAGTGAGGCCTTTAAAATGTGCTAACACAAAAGTGATTTGGAAGGAAAATAACCGAGTTATTACAAAAACAAAACTATTGTATCAAAAAAAAGAAAATAAGTCAATAAATTTTCCACAAAAATTAAACTCTAAAAAACACACCCTTAATATGTAAAATTAGGTATATTTATATACTAACTTGTCCTCAAATTTTAAACAGTTTGAAATACTCACATTTTAACAAAACTTCAATTAAGGGTTCAATTATTTTTTGAAATGCTATAAAAATTATCCGTTTTTTTTTATAAATTACTCGAAAACTAAAAGAGATATGAAAAATATACACGAACTCTAAAATGTAGAATTTTTTTGCTGAGAGTTTTTAATTTTTTTTTTTAATTTTTCTACTATGAAAACAAATTGAGATATTGTCATTTATAATTTGCATATAAGTGTGAGAAGTACCTTTTTGGAGTCCTTTAAATCGCATCCTCTAAAAATGAAGGACTTCAAAAAAATCCCAACTTAACAAATCTGATAACGTTCAAAATTTTCTACAAAATAAGCTTTTGACCAATATATTTAAAATTAAAGAAATTATCGTTAAAAAACCATTTACGTTTTCCTGTCTTTTTTTCGGGGCGTATAAATATCTCCAGTTTCAACTATTTGTTCAACTAAATATGGTTTTTGAAATTTTTTCTAGTATTTAAATAAAAATCCTACAATATTTTGGAGGAAAGGGTGATTTTTTTTTGGTTAAAACAGCGAAATATTTGAGAAATATTATTAAAAATAATGAGATTTTATTTAATTACACTCACAACATTGACCAATTTAAAATTATAGCAAACATTATTTATGTATTACCCTATAAAGGGTGTTTTTAAGGGTTGAATAAATGGAGTACATCGCAAAGTAGACTTGCAAATGGTAAAATAAATGTAATGTATTATAAACGGACCATTACAATTTGGAAATATAGAAAAATTATATAAATTTCTTTGTTTTGAAATTTTGAAATAGTTAAGAAATTAAGCTATGAACATTAAATAGATTTTAATTCACTCTAAATTGCATCATTAAATAATTTAATTAAAAAGAATAATTTTTACTTTTTAATAATAAAATTTACAATATTAGCTTTTGTTTTATCCGTCAAAAGCGATACAAATCTGATATCGCTAATTTGCACAAACAAGTTTTTGTGTCTAACATAATAATATTATAATTTGATATAAATTTTGATTCTTCTTGGGCTGTTATTGAGATTTTCGTCTTACATTCTTCTGTTTTATTTTATAAAAGAATTAGTTACATAAGGTAACAGTTTTTACATCATCATGAAAATAGCTGGACCATCTAGTAAAAACGAGGAGAAAAATGAGGTGGTCACTTAAAAGAAAAGGTGACGTCATTGTGCAAAAGTACATGACGCAGTAAGTAAAAATGTTATTTCGTAAGGTGCATAAAGAAAAAAATTAATTGGCTTGTCAGGGCGTTTTCCTTGTAAACATTAAATAACGTAATTATGAATTTTGTCCCTTACTTCATCACCACAATGTATGTCTGTACAAATAAAAAAATAAACAGGACATAAAACTAACAGCAGATATGCTGTTGTACCATCCCACTCTTCAAAAAAAAATTGTATAACTTTATTCTATCATCCCACTGCCCAGGATCATTTCTAGAGCTTTACTTAATAATCCCCAATCCCTGCAAAACAGTGTAAGAAATTTATTAATCCATCCTACTCGACAAATATCCTTTGTAGTCATTAATTTGAACATCTCACTTCCCAAAAAAGTTGTATAAAGTCTAACCATCGCACTCCCTAAAATACAGGCGTAGAAATTTATTTATTTTATTTAATTTATTAATTAATTAATTAATTTTAATATTTATTTTAATTTTATTTAACAAAATGCCCTGTTAGTAATTTATTCAACAATTCCGTTTTTTCAAAAAAGACCTGTAAAGATTCATTTAGTAATGTGAGTCCTGCTGCTGAAAATAAAACCTTGTAGGGATTGATTCAGGTATATTACTTCCAAAAACATAATTTTAGAAATAATTTAAACAAACCCACTCTTAACAAATCGTTGTAGGAAATTATTCTAGAAATGAAATGTAGATGTGCATT
>CAMIUK010000034.1:0-22500 GCA_946251905.1 Cryptocephalus moraei
CATGATCAGCATTCGTTTAGAAGGTACAGGACTTCATGTACAAAGGCAAGCGATGAGCGCCGCACTTGGCACATGCATAATTTAACATGTTTACTCGAAAAGTAAAAAAGTTGCACAGCTTTATTACAACAACCGAAAGCCTACTTGTTAAATGTATTGTCGGTGTTAGTTCAAATTATTGTAAAACAGTAAAAATTACAAATTGAACTTTTTCTTCTATTGTTACGAGACTGTTTCATTTTATCCTATTATTTTAATAGGTACCTATTAAAAATGGATTTACAACAATATAAACAGATAATAATATATGGCAGTGTTCTTACAAAGTTCTCATGTAAATAGGTTGACTAATGCATACGTCAGGTTAGGCTCCCAGTGCGTGACTTTGAACGTTAAGTCTGGTATCTCCTAAACCAATATAGATCCCATTTTGAACCTTCTTGGGTAATATCTACTATTGGACTATATTTTGGAATTTAAATAATTTAAGAAAGACTTGGTGAGCTTGCTGTAGTTTGGATTTGAAATATTCATTTCCTGTTTTTTTTTTGTGAAAAGAGTTTCCAAGTTTTGAATCTGATTCTATAATTGAGAACAGTAGTGAAATGGCTGAATGAACATTTTAAGTATTTTATTATACATTGGTTAATGCTAACAACAGTTTCATAAAATTATCTACTTCAGATTTCACCAAATTTTTTTGTAGTTCCATAAGTTTACAACTACGTTTCATACAAAACTAAAATTGTATATTGGCATTCAGGTCTTCTAGGATTACAATACCGTGAATATGAACGAATTTTAGGTCGTCAGTGTATTCGTTGTCCGTCTCACGTCAAATGCCCTACATGATAATTACAAAATTATACAACAATTAAAAAACTTATTACGCTTGTTGCTAACTCCCAGGGGTGTTGGCTAGCTATACTCAAATGAAAAATAAACAGGTCAAAAAATCAACAGATTCCCAAAAAACCCATTTAGAATTTTTTGAACTAACCGTCTCCCCAAAATTTCGTTATAGGAATATATTTCTTTTAAATGCACATCTACATTTCATTTCTAGAATAATTTCCTACAACGATTTGTTAAGAGTGGGTTTGTTTAAATTATTTCTAAAATTATGTTTTTGGAAGTAATATACCTGAATCAATCCCTACAAGGTTTTATTTTCAGCAGCAGGACTCACATTACTAAATGAATCTTTACAGGTCTTTTTTGAAAAAACGGAATTGTTGAATAAATTACTAACAGGGCATTTTGTTAAATAAAATTAAAATAAATATTAAAATTAATTAATTAATTAATAAATTAAATAAAATAAATAAATTTCTACGCCTGTATTTTAGGGAGTGCGATGGTTAGACTTTATACAACTTTTTTGGGAAGTGAGATGTTCAAATTAATGACTACAAAGGATATTTGTCGAGTAGGATGGATTAATAAATTTCTTACACTGTTTTGCAGGGATTGGGGATTATTAAGTAAAGCTCTAGAAATGATCCTGGGCAGTGGGATGATAGAATAAAGTTATACAATTTTTTTTTGAAGAGTGGGATGGTACAACAGCATATCTGCTGTTAGTTTTATGTCCTGTTTATTTTTTTATTTGTACAGACATACATTGTGGTGATGAAGTAAGGGACAAAATTCATAATTACGTTATTTAATGTTTACAAGGAAAACGCCCTGACAAGCCAATTAATTTTTTTCTTTATGCACCTTACGAAATAACATTTTTACTTACTGCGTCATGTACTTTTGCACAATGACGTCACCTTTTCTTTTAAGTGACCACCTCATTTTTCTCCTCGTTTTTACTAGATGGTCCAGCTATTTTCATGATGATGTAAAAACTGTTACCTTATGTAACTAATTCTTTTATAAAATAAAACAGAAGAATGTAAGACGAAAATCTCAATAACAGCCCAAGAAGAATCAAAATTTATATCAAATTATAATATTATTATGTTAGACACAAAAACTTGTTTGTGCAAATTAGCGATATCAGATTTGTATCGCTTTTGACGGATAAAACAAAAGCTAATATTGTAAATTTTATTATTAAAAAGTAAAAATTATTCTTTTTAATTAAATTATTTAATGATGCAATTTAGAGTGAATTAAAATCTATTTAATGTTCATAGCTTAATTTCTTAACTATTTCAAAATTTCAAAACAAAGAAATTTATATTTTTTTTCTATATTTCCAAATTGTAATGGTCCGTTTATAATACATTACATTTATTTTACCATTTGCAAGTCTACTTTGCGATGTACTCCATTTATTCAACCCTTAAAAACACCCTTTATAGGGTAATACATAAATAATGTTTGCTATAATTTTAAATTGGTCAATGTTGTGAGTGTAATTAAATAAAATCTCATTATTTTTAATAATATTTCTCAAATATTTCGCTGTTTTAACCAAAAAAAAAATCACCCTTTCCTCCAAAATATTGTAGGATTTTTATTTAAATACTAGAAAAAATTTCAAAAACCATATTTAGTTGAACAAATAGTTGAAACTGGAGATATTTATACGCCCCGAAAAAAAGACAGGAAAACGTAAATGGTTTTTTAACGATAATTTCTTTAATTTTAAATATATTGGTCAAAAGCTTATTTTGTAGAAAATTTTGAACGTTATCAGATTTGTTAAGTTGGGATTTTTTTGAAGTCCTTCATTTTTAGAGGATGCGATTTAAAGGACTCCAAAAAGGTACTTCTCACACTTATATGCAAATTATAAATGACAATATCTCAATTTGTTTTCATAGTAGAAAAATTAAAAAAAAAAATTAAAAACTCTCAGCAAAAAAATTCTACATTTTAGAGTTCGTGTATATTTTTCATATCTCTTTTAGTTTTCGAGTAATTTATAAAAAAAACGGATAATTTTTATAGCATTTCAAAAAATAATTGAACCCTTAATTGAAGTTTTGTTAAAATGTGAGTATTTCAAACTGTTTAAAATTTGAGGACAAGTTAGTATATAAATATACCTAATTTTACATATAGAGAAATTAGCGAAACTTGCGGTGCACGTCATCAAAATTTATGACGTCAGCACGCCGCCATGTTGCCACATCAAATTTTTTTACTTGACATGACTGTTGGTTTGGCTAGTAAATTTATAACTGAAAAGTATACATTTTCTTCGTCTTTCATGAATTTTGCTCTGAGATTATTGTGAAATTCTTAAATAATTAAAAATATATAGGTATTAGTATACAGTATACACCAATAATTAGAAATGAAATAAAATCATAATGTGTTAGGATCAGTTAGTAGGTACATGGAATTTACTCATTTAGTCAGTGTGATTTTATTAGTATTATTATACATTTACATTACCTATACATATTACATTATACACTATTATGCTATTATACAATTATTTACAAACAAAATAGATATTAATAGATTAATTATATTAGAAATTATGAAATTCTTAATTACAAACACATTTATATACACTAATTACAATTCAAATAGGATCATGTGTTCTAGGATGAGTAAGGTATATGGAATTTACTCATTTAGTCAGTGTCATTTTATAAGTTTTTCTAATTTGCCATTATGCATTCTTGTCAACTGAATTACATATCTGCAAGTGCTTTGACTTTATGCATTACTTTGTTATAAAAACTCATTGTCCACCAAAGACCACAGGGAGGTGTGATCCACAGGAAGTGTGCACTTTCATATAAACCCAGTAGAGAATGGACTTGGCACAGCACAGAAAATACAAGATTGAAATTGAATTGTTGACCAAAATGACCTACAATGTAATATTAGGTAATACAAATACAGATGAGAAAGAATAGAGGGCAATACAGAACAAATTAACTTGTGAGAAACAAACAACAATAAAGTAAGTAAAGTATCTGCTGCCAGAATATATGTGGTCATCAATTGAAACAAAGAAACCCAAATTAAGCCTATAATTAAAAATAATAAATAGAGAAATTCAAATATAACTGAACTTTTGAGCAATTAGAGGAAACAACTACTTCGAGGGCAAATACCCCTACCGACATTGAATTATACCCCTAACTTCTCTCACCTGAACTCAGTTTAACATCTCAGTGATTTTTTATAAAGAATATATTTTTCGGGATTAAAGGTGCATTTTTCTTTATAATAAATAGAGAAGTATGGAGGTCGGGACTGACATTGTTGTGAAAACCATAAGTATAGAACCAAAAATATTAAGGAATACAGTAGCAAATAGAAGAAAACAAATAACATTAATAGATGACAAATCCAAAACAGAAAACAAATATTTTCACCTATGAAAATGAAATGGAAACACTGCTCTGAAGATAAGCTAGGTATATCTTTTCTGGTTTATTTCTAGAAAAAAAAAAATAAACAAACACAAATGTTTATATTTCATTTCTACTTACTGATTAACAATTTGAAGTAGTTCACTCTTTAACATTGTATGTTCAAATTGAAAGTTATGTTTTGTAAGCCAATCCTTTATAACAGGCTTTGTCGATCCACTTGTCGGAGCCTTATTTGCCAATGTACTGTGGTACGGTGCGTTGTCCATAATAATAACTGACGGTTCCTCCAAGTTTTTCAAAAGTTGATTCTCAAACCACAGCAAAAAGTTGTTTTGGTTCATTTCCCCATGATAGTCACCTTTGGATTTAGAGGAAAACACTAATTCAGCCCCAGGAATAAAACCATTCTTGTTACCAGCATGAAGAATGATATGTCTGCAATAATAAATCACTATTAATTAATACTTAAATCTTTCATAGCAATTCTGCGATGAGTTACTAACAAATAATATGACTTTAACAAAACCTAATCAAATGGCATTCTAACGTTTACCTTTTCCCATCAACTTTTGTGGTCTTTACACTCTTTCTGTTATCATCTTGCCACGAGTGAGCCAATGTTCCATTTTGGAATATCCAAGTTTCATCCAAATAAACAAAATTGAATGTGGATTCCTCTTTAATTTGTTGATACATTCTCAAAAATTGTATTCTTTTAAATGTAATATCTGGAAGTTCCATTAGCCCCCTCCGTGGATTATCCTTACTCCATTTGAAACCAATATCTCTTAAAAGGATACGAAGTGATGATTTACATCCCTCAAAGAGCTTCATATTCTTAAGTTTTTGATGAATACTTTCAAGAGTAACAGTTTTCTCTGAAATAATTACATTAAATTATCACTCATTTTAGTATATTGTATATGGTGAATACAATCAAGGATACAATGTAAAAAAACTTTCTTACTTCTTTTATACAGTTCGTAAATTTGATTGCGAATAGAACCAATATCAAGGTGATCTTGATTCGTGACTCCCTTCACATGTGGACGGTTTTTCTTCGGCGACTTTAAGACCACATCACTCTTCACTTTTTGCGAGATTCTACTCACAGTACACACACTGATCTTCAGTGCAGCTGAAACACGCTAAAAATATTTCCAATAAGGGCCATAGAAGCTTAATAACCAATAGTATCAATACTTTACCTCTCTAACGCAGTTTAACGGGAGTAAGGGGCCCCCATTATTTCGTTCCAGTTCAAAGTAACTGATTAGAGACGAGACCAGCTGCTGACATCGACTGTTCAATGGTTTAGGCATCTTATTGCAATTCCTTACACTCGAAAACACCCAAACACGTATTTAATTTACAATTTACCGAAGCGAGCAAATATTTCGAAGTATAACCTCAAAATCATAACAAAAGTTTCGTGCCAATACGTGAATCGTTCGGCAACAGTGTACACGGCTACCAACTTATATTTTATCGGCTAACATCCGACAGTGTGCTATCTCTTTTTAACTGGGATAACAGTGCGCTCTGTTTAAAGCAAATTTTTATCTTACACCAACGGCAATTGGCAATAAATGTGACGTCATTGATGACGGCACCGCAAGTTTTACTAATTTCTCTTAAGGGTGTGTTTTTTAGAGTTTAATTTTTGTGGAAAATTTATTGACTTATTTTCTTTTTTTTGATACAATAGTTTTGTTTTTGTAATAACTCGGTTATTTTCCTTCCAAATCACTTTTGTGTTAGCACATTTTAAAGGCCTCACTTTTAAAAAATAGTTTATGATTTTTTTTAAAAACTACTCCTTTTTGCAATATTTCATGATAAAATGTTCGATTCTAGGTTATTTCAAATAAACTTAGACCTTTATCAAGCTGCATCTAGAGTTATGTCGCTGCGATAAAAATTTAAAAGCGCCATTCGATTCATTATTTTAAAAGGTTTTTTTTTATTCTCATAACTTTTGTGTTAAAATTTACTGTTTTCGAGTTATTTTTGAAAAACTTCTCAAAAACATGCATTTTTCAGGTACAAAATCAACAATTTAAATCGTGAATACTCTGAAAATATTAACTTACCGAGAGAAGTTTATATAACATTTTTTGCTTGAAATTAATATCGATTTCCGGTGTTATTTTGAGGTTGAATATTTTCACCCATGAGAAGAGGTGTCATTCAGCCCCAGGCTAAAAGCACATATCGGCACTATATAACTTTTTTTGACATTTTTCCTATGAATATTTCAAATTGCAGGTAAATCGAAGCGGTTAAATAATGGGCTAATTAAACTTTTTAAAAACCGAAGGAAGAGGGAAATTGTTTAGGCAGTAATAACTATTTAACATCCATTTAATGAAATGAAAATGGTAGATATCACTTTAAGTAAATATTTATGAAATCAAAGATTTTAATAAGTGATTTTAACTTTTCCGAATGAATAACTATCTCCTATTACATAAGAACCCTGAGTACCGCACGAAAATTTTTTTCATCATAGGTAGTTAATTGACTTTGTTGGAAATTTTTGGAGAAAAATTAGCGTAACAACCGTCTCTGAAAATGTAATTTTTTTTCATTTTTCTCCCCTATTTTCACTAACCTCGGGAAGTTTTCTCGACAATAATAATTTTTAAGCATCCGTTTAACCAACCGCTAACTACAATTTATTGGAACATTTAGTTAGTCTCTAATGACGAAAATTATTTAATTCAAAGCTTGCCACCACTATTTCTATCCACCCACATTCGTTTGGGAGTTTTTGTGATGCGTATGATTTAATTAGAAGTTTGAAAATAAGTAGAATATGATAAACTTGAAAACCGCATGCTTGTCATTATTCACCACTATTTCAACTGCGCTGTGAGCTGAAGCGGAGGATTTTTTTGACCATTAGTATTGATTTGCATCCGTATTATCAAATATTTGAGGAAAAAATTGGAACATTAGTGGGATGTTTTCAATTTATTTGAATTAATCATTTTCTATCCCTGTTACCACCCTTTGACGGCCGTACGGACGTATTTTCTTATAGAATGTAATTGAAGTATTTATTTAAAACCTTTTCTTAATAGAAATAATCGTGTGACAAATTTTGATAAAAAATCTGGTTTATTCATATTTCACTTTTATTGAACACCTCCGGAAATAGTAGGGAAATTTCGAAGGGTAATTTATTAAAAATTTATTAACAATATTATTAATTTTTAGTTTAATTATTATTATTTTATATTATTTAATTTAGTGATTAATTTAGAGTGAGATATTTTAATTTCTCTTAATAAATTTATGTGACACACTACTACACCCGTACAGTATAAGCAGCACGATATACGATAGCCGAACACGAAATACGGTTAGAATACATAAACAGAATCATTCGAGCAGAAACGTCGCAATTTCACATCAAGGTTATACGCAGATGTCGCCTCAGTCGCAAAAAAATATGTGCCACAGTACTGTATGTACATACTATGTGAATAAAACTGAATTATAACTACTCACACACTTTACCCACTTTTTTGGTAAAATGGGGCGAACCAGTGGCACAGTGTCAGGGGTTTCATTTAATAAATGCTCTATTGTTCAATACCCATGATTTCGGATATATCTCTTGAAAATTGGTTGAAGGGTATGGCTAAAATCCACCGTTACAGTTATGGCACGGAGTGTAAGTTGCCACAATTTTAGCAGTTGCCATAACACAGGAATATTCACACACACGTTGCCATAAATATAGTGCTACAAACACATGCACATGCACATGCACATGCACATGCACATGCACATGCACATACCCATGCACATGCACATGCACATGCACATGCACATGCACATGCACATGCACATGCACATGCACATGCACATGCACATGCACATGCACATGCACATGCACATGCACATGCACATGCACATGCACATGCACATGCACATGCACATGCACATGCACATGCACATGCACATGCACATGCACATGCACATGCACATGCACATGCACATGCACATGCACATGCACATGCACATGCACATGCACATGCACATGCACATGCACATGCACATGCACATGCACATGCAAATGCACATGCACATGCACATGCACATGCACATGCACATGCACATGCACATGCACATGCACATGCACATGCACATGCACATGCCCATGCACATGCACATGCACATGCACATGCCCATGCACATGCACATGCACATGCACATGCACATGCACATGCACATGCACATGCACATGCACATGCACATGCACATGCACATGCACATGCACATGCAAATGCACATGCACATGCACATGCACATGCACATGCACATGCACATGCACATGCACATGCAAATGCACATGCACATGCACATGAACATGCACATGCACATGCACATGCACATGCACATGCACATGCACATGCACATGCACATGCACATGCACATGCACATGCACATGCACATGCACATGCACATGCACATGAACATGCACATGCACATGCACATGCACATGCACATGCACATGCACATGCACATTCACATGCACATGCACATGCACATGCACATGCACATGCACATGCACATGCACATGCACATGCACATGCACATGCACATGCACATGCACATGCACATGCACATGCACATGCACATGAACATTCACATGCACATGCACATGCACATGCACATGCACATGCACATGCACATGCACATGCACATGCACATGCACATGCACATGCACATGCACATGCACATACACATGCACATGCACATGCACATGCACATGCACATGCACATGCACATGCACATGCACATGCACATGCACATGCACATGCACATGCACATGCACATGCACATGCACATGCACATGCACATGCACATGCAAATGCACATGCACATGCACATGCACATGCACATGCACATGCACATGCACATACACATGCACATGCACATGCACATGCACATGCCCATGCACATGCACATGCACATGCACATGCCCATGCACATGCACATGCACATGCACATGCACATGCACATGCACATGCACATGCACATGCACATGCACATGCACATGCACATGCACATGCACATGCACATGCAAATGCACATGCACATGCACATGCACATGCACATGCACATGCACATGCACATGCAAATGCACATGCACATACACATGCACATGCACATGCACATGCACATGCACATGCACATGCACATGCACATGCACATGCACATGCACATGCACATGCACATGCACATGCACATGCACATGCACATGCACATGCACATGCACATGCACATGCACATGCACATGCACATGCACATGCACATGCACATGCACATGCACATGCACATGCACATGCACATGCACATGCACATGCACATGCACATGCACATGCACATGCACATGCACATGCACATGCACATGCACATGCACATGCACATGCACATGCACATGCACATGCCCATGCACATGCACATGCACATGCACATGCACATGCACATGCACATACACATGCACATGCACATGCACATGCACATGCACATGCACATGCACATGCACATGCACATGCACATGCACATGCACATGCACATGCACATGCACATGCACATGCACATGCACATGCACATGCACATGCACATGCACATGCACATGCACATGCACATGCACATGCACATGCACATGCACATGCACATGCACATGCACATGCACATGCACATGCACATGCACATGCACATGCACATGCACATGCACATGCACATGCACATGCACATGCACATGCACATGCACATGCACATGCACATGCACATGCACATGCACATGCACATGCACATGCACATGCACATGCACATGCACATGCACATGCACATGCACATGCACATGCACATGCACATGCACATGCACATGCACATGCACATGCACATGCACATGCACATGCACATGCACATGCACATGCACATGCACATGCACATGCACATGCACATGCACATGCACATGCACATGCACATGCACATGCACATGCACATGCACATGCACATGCACATGCACATGCACATGCACATGCACATGCACATACACATGCACATGCACATGCACATGCACATGCACATGCACATGCACATGCACATGCACATGCACATGCACATGCACATGCACATGCACATGCACATGCACATGCACATGCACATGCACATGCACATGCACATGCAAATGCACATGCACATGCACATGCACATGCACATGCACATGCACATGCACATACACATGCACATGCACATGCACATGCACATGCACATGCACATGCACATGCACATGCCCATGCACATGCACATGCACATGCACATGCACATGCACATGCACATGCACATGCACATGCACATGCACATGCACATGCACATGCACATGCACATGCACATGCACATGCAAATGCACATGCACATGCACATGCACATGCACATGCACATGCACATGCACATGCACATGCACATGCAAATGCACATGCACATGCACATGCACATGCACATGCACATGCACATGCACATGCACATGCACATGCACATGCAAATGCACATGCACATGCACATGCACATGCACATGCACATGCACATGCACATGCACATGCACATGCACATGCACATGCACATACACATGCACATGCACATGCACATGCACATGCAAATGCACATGCACATGCACATGCACATGCACATGCACATGCACATGCACAATGCACATGCACATGCACATGCGCATGCACATGCACATGCACATGCCCATGCACATGCACATGCACATGCACATGCACATTCACATGCACATGCACATGCACATGCACATGCACATGCACATGTACATGCACATGCACATGCACATGCACATGCACATGCACATGCACATGCACATGCACATGCACATGCACATGCACATGCACATGCACATGCACATGCACATGCACATGCACATGCACATGCACATGCACATGCACATGCACATGCACATGCACATGCACATGCACATGCACATGCACATGCACATGCACATGCACATGCACATGCACATGCACATGCACATGCACATGCACATGCACATGCACATGCACATGCACATGCACATGCACATGCACATGCACATGCACATGCACATACACATGCACATGCACATGCACATGCACATGCACATGCACATGCACATGCACATGCACATGCACATGCACATGCACATGCACATGCCACATGCACATGCACATGCACATGCACATGCACATGCACATGCACATGCACATGCACATGCACATGCACATGCACATGCACATGCACATGCACATGCACATGCACATGCACATGCACATGCACATGCACATGCACATGCACATGCACATGCACATGCACATGCACATGCACATGCACATGCACATGCACATGCACATGCACATGCACATGCACATGCACATGCACATGCACATGCACATGCACATGCACATGCACATGCACATGCACATGCACATGCACATGCACATGCACATGCACATGCACATGCACATGCACATGCACATGCACATGCACATGCACATGCACATGCACATGCACATGCACATGCACATGCACATGCACATGCACATGCACATGCACATGCACATGCACATGCACATGCACATGCACATGCACATACACATGCACATGCACATGCACATGCACATGCACATGCACATGCACATGCACATGCACATGCACATGCACATGCACATGCACATGCACATGCACATGCACATGCACATGCACATGCACATGCACATGCACATGCAAATGCACATGCACATGCACATGCACATGCACATGCACATGCACATGCACATACACATGCACATGCACATGCACATGCACATGCACATGCACATGCACATGCACATGCCCATGCACATGCACATGCACATGCACATGCACATGCACATGCACATGCACATGCACATGCACATGCACATGCACATGCACATGCACATGCACATGCACATGCAAATGCACATGCACATGCACATGCACATGCACATGCACATGCACATGCACATGCACATGCACATGCAAATGCACATGCACATGCACATGCACATGCACATGCACATGCACATGCACATGCACATGCACATGCACATGCACATGCACATGCACATGCACATGCACATGCACATGCACATGCACATGCACATGCACATGCACATGCACATGCACATACACATGCACATGCACATGCACATGCACATGCAAATGCACATGCACATGCACATGCACATGCACATGCACATGCACATGCACATGCACATGCACATGCACATGCGCATGCACATGCACATGCACATGCCCATGCACATGCACATGCACATGCACATGCACATTCACATGCACATGCACATGCACATGCACATGCACATGCACATGTACATGCACATGCACATGCACATGCACATGCACATGCACATGCACATGCACATGCACATGCACATGCACATGCACATGCACATGCACATGCACATTCACATGCACATGCACATGCACATGCACATGCACATGCACATGCACATGCACATTCACATGCACATGCACATGCACATGCACATGCACATGCACATGCACATGCACATGCACATGCACATGCACATGCACATGCACATGCACATGCACATGCACATGCACATGCACATGCACATGCACATGCACATGCACATGCACATGCACATGCACATGCACATGCACATGCACATGCACATGCACATGCACATGCATATGCACATTCACATGCATGTGCATGTGCATGTGCATGTGCATGTGCATGTGCATGTGCATGTGCATGTGCATGTGCATGTGCATGTGCATGTGCATGTGCATGGGCATGTGCATGTGCATGTGCATGTGCATGTGCATGTGCATGTGCATGTGCATGTGTATGTGCATGTGCATGTGCATGTGCATGTGCATGTGCATGTGCATGTGCATTTGCATGTGCATGTGCATGTGCATGTGCATGTGCATGTGCATGTGCATGTGCATGTGCATGTGCATGTGCATGTGCATGTGCATGTGCATGTGCATGTGCATGTGCATGTGCATGTGCATGTGCATGTGCATGTGCATGTGCATGTGCATGTGCATGTGCATGTGCATGTGCATGTGCATGTGCATGTGCATGTGCATGTGCATGTGCATGTGCATGTGCATGTGCATGTGCATGTGCATGTGCATGTGCATGTGCATGTGCATGTGCATGTGCATGTGCATGTGCATGTGCATGTGCATGTGCATGTGCATGTGCATGTGCATGTGCATGTGCATGTGCATGTGCATGTGCATGTGCATGTGCATGTGCATGTGCATGTGCATGTGCATGTGCATGTGCATGTGTATGTGCATGTGCATGTGCATGTGCATGTGCATGTGCATGTGCATGTGCATGTGTATGTGCATGTGCATGTGCATGTGCATGTGCATGTGCATGTGCATGTGCATGTGCATGTGCATGTGCATGTGCATGTGCATGTGCATGTGCATTGTGCATGTGCATGTGCATGTGCATGTGCATGTGCATGTGCATGTGCATGTGCATGTGCATGTGCATGTGCATGTGCATGTGCATGTGCATGTGCATGTGCATGTGCATGTGCATGTGCATGTGCATGTGCATGTGCATGTGCATGTGCATGTGCATGTGCATGTGCATGTGCATGTGCATGTGCATGTGCATGTACATGTGCATGTGCATGTGCATGTGCATGTGCATGTGCATGTGCATGTGCATGTGCATGTGCATGTGCATGTGTATGTGCATGTGAATGTGCATGTGCATGTGCATGTGCATGTGCATGGGCATGTGCATGTGCATGTGCATGTGCATGTGCATGTGCATGTGCATGTGCATGTGCATGTGCATGTGCATGTGCATGTGCATGTGCATGTGCATGTGCATGTGCATGTGCATGTGCATGTGCATGTGCATGTGCATGTGCATGTGCATGTGCATGTGCATGTGCATGTGCATGTGCATGTGCATGTGCATGTGCATGTGCATGTGCATGTGCATGTGCATGTGCATGTGCATGTGCATGTGCATGTGCATGTGCATGTGCATGTGCATGTGCATGTGCATGTGCATGTGCATGTGCATGTGCATGTGCATTTGCATGTGCATGTGCATGTGCATGTGCATGTGCATGTGCATGTGCATGTGCATTTGCATGTGCATGTGCATGTGCATGTGCATGTGCATGTGCATGCATGTGCATGTGCATGTGCATGTGCATGTGCATGTGCATGTGCATGTGCATGTGCATGGGCATGTGCATGTGCATGTGCATGTGCATGGGCATGTGCATGTGCATGTGCATGTGCATGTGTATGTGCATGTGCATGTGCATGTGCATGTGCATGTGCATGTGCATTTGCATGTGCATGTGCATGTGCATGTGCATGTGCATGTGCATGTGCATGTGCATGTGCATGTGCATGTGCATGTGCATGTGCATGTGCATGTGCATGTGCATGTGCATGTGCATGTGCATGTGCATGTGCATGTGCATGTGTATGTGCATGTGCATGTGCATGTGCATGTGCATGTGCATGTGCATGTGCATGTGCATGTGCATGTGCATGTGCATGTGCATGTGCATGTGCATGTGAATGTGCATGTGCATGTGCATGTGCATGTGCATGTGCATGTGCATGTGCATGTGCATGTGCATGTGCATGTGCATGTGCATGTGCATGTGCATGTGCATGTGCATGTGCATGTGCATGTGAATGTGCATGTGCATGTGCATGTGCATGTGCATGTGCATGTGCATGTGCATGTTCATGTGCATGTGCATGTGCATGTGCATGTGCATGTGCATGTGCATGTGCATGTGCATGTGCATGTGCATGTGCATGTGCATGTGCATGTGCATGTGCATGTGCATGTTCATGTGCATGTGCATGTGCATTTGCATGTGCATGTGCATGTGCATGTGCATGTGCATGTGCATGTGCATGTGCATTTGCATGTGCATGTGCATGTGCATGTGCATGTGCATGTGCATGTGCATGTGCATGTGCATGTGCATGTGCATGTGCATGTGCATGTGCATGTGCATGGGCATGTGCATGTTTATATTTATATACTAACTTGTCCTCAAATTTTAAACAGTTTGAAATACTCACATTTTAACAAAACTTCAATTAAGGGTTCAATTATTTTTTGAAATGCTATAAAAATTATCCGTTTTTTTTTTATAAATTACTCGAAAACTAAAAGAGATATGAAAAATATACACGAACTCTAAAATGTAGAATTTTTTTGCTGAGAGTTTTTAATTTTTTTTTTTAATTTTTCTACTATGAAAACAAATTGAGATATTGTCATTTATAATTTGCATATAAGTGTGAGAAGTACCTTTTTGGAGTCCTTTAAATCGCATCCTCTAAAAATGAAGGACTTCAAAAAAATCCCAACTTAACAAATCTGATAACGTTCAAAATTTTCTACAAAATAAGCTTTTGACCAATATATTTAAAATTAAAGAAATTATCGTTAAAAAACCATTTACGTTTTCCTGTCTTTTTTTCGGGGCGTATAAATATCTCCAGTTTCAACTATTTGTTCAACTAAATATGGTTTTTGAAATTTTTTCTAGTATTTAAATAAAAATCCTACAATATTTTGGAGGAAAGGGTGATTTTTTTTTGGTTAAAACAGCGAAATATTTGAGAAATATTATTAAAAATAATGAGATTTTATTTAATTACACTCACAACATTGACCAATTTAAAATTATAGCAAACATTATTTATGTATTACCCTATAAAGGGTGTTTTTAAGGGTTGAATAAATGGAGTACATCGCAAAGTAGACTTGCAAATGGTAAAATAAATGTAATGTATTATAAACGGACCATTACAATTTGGAAATATAGAAAAAAAATATAAATTTCTTTGTTTTGAAATTTTGAAATAGTTAAGAAATTAAGCTATGAACATTAAATAGATTTTAATTCACTCTAAATTGCATCATTAAATAATTTAATTAAAAAGAATAATTTTTACTTTTTAATAATAAAATTTACAATATTAGCTTTTGTTTTATCCGTCAAAAGCGATACAAATCTGATATCGCTAATTTGCACAAACAAGTTTTTGTGTCTAACATAATAATATTATAATTTGATATAAATTTTGATTCTTCTTGGGCTGTTATTGAGATTTTCGTCTAACATTCTTCTGTTTTATTTTATAAAAGAATTAGTTACATAAGGTAACAGTTTTTACATCATCATGAAAATAGCTGGACCATCTAGTAAAAACGAGGAGAAAAATGAGGTGGTCACTTAAAAGAAAAGGTGACGTCATTGTGCAAAAGTACATGACGCAGTAAGTAAAAATGTTATTTCGTAAGGTGCATAAAGAAAAAAATTAATTGGCTTGTCAGGGCGTTTTCCTTGTAAACATTAAATAACGTAATTATGAATTTTGTCCCTTACTTCATCACCACAATGTATGTCTGTACAAATAAAAAAATAAACAGGACATAAAACTAACAGCAGATATGCTGTTGTACCATCCCACTCTTCAAAAAAAAATTGTATAACTTTATTCTATCATCCCACTGCCCAGGATCATTTCTAGAGCTTTACTTAATAATCCCCAATCCCTGCAAAACAGTGTAAGAAATTTATTAATCCATCGTACTCGACAAATATCCTTTGTAGTCATTAATTTGAACATCTCACTTCCCAAAAAAGTTGTATAAAGTCTAACCATCGCACTCCCTAAAATACAGGCGTAGAAATTTATTTATTTTATTTAATTAATTAATTAATTAATTAATTTTAATATTTATTTTAATTTTATTTAACAAAATGCCCTGTTAGTAATTTATTCAACAATTCCGTTTTTTCAAAAAAGACCTGTAAAGATTCATTTAGTAATGTGAGTCCTGCTGCTGAAAATAAAACCTTGTAGGGATTGATTCAGGTATATTACTTCCAAAAACATAATTTTAGAAATAATTTAAACAAACCCACTCTTAACAAATCGTTGTAGGAAATTATTCTAGAAATGAAATGTAGATGTGCATTTAAAAGAAATATATTCCTATAACGAAATTTTGGGGAGACGGTTAGTTCAAAAAATTCTAAATGGGTTTTTTGGGAATCTGTTGATTTTTTGACCTGTTTATTTTTCATTTGAGTATAGCTAGCCAACACCCCTGGGAGTTAGCAACAAGCGTAATAAGTTTTTTAATTGTTGTATAATTTTGTAATTATCATGTAGGGCATTTGACGTGAGACGGACAACGAATACACTGACGACCTAAAATTCGTTCATATTCACGGTATTGTAATCCTAGAAGACCTGAATGCCAATATACAATTTTAGTTTTGTATGAGACGTAGTTGTAAACTTATGGAACTACAAAAAAATTTGGTGAAATCTGAAGTAGATAATTTTATGAAACTGTTGTTAGCATTAACCAATGTATAATAAAATACTTAAAATGTTCATTCAGCCATTTCACTACTGTTCTCAATTATAGAATCAGATTCAAAACTTGGAAACTCTTTTCACAAAAAAAAAAACAGGAAATGAATATTTCAAATCCAAACTACAGCAAGCTCACCAAGTCTTTCTTAAATTATTTAAATTCCAAAATATAGTCCAATAGTAGATATTACCCAAGAAGGTTCAAAATGGGATCTATATTGGTTTAGGAGATACCAGACTTAACGTTCAAAGTCACGCACTGGGAGCCTAACCTGACGTATGCATTAGTCAACCTATTTACATGAGAACTTTGTAAGAACACTGCCATATATTATTATCTGTTTATATTGTTGTAAATCCATTTTTAATAGGTACCTATTAAAATAATAGGATAAAATGAAACAGTCTCGTAACAATAGAAGAAAAAGTTCAATTTGTAATTTTTACTGTTTTACAATAATTTGAACTAACACCGACAATACATTTAACAAGTAGGCTTTCGGTTGTTGTAATAAAGCTGTGCAACTTTTTTACTTTTCGAGTAAACATGTTAAATTATGCATGTGCCAAGTGCGGCGCTCATCGCTTGCCTTTGTACATGAAGTCCTGTACCTTCTAAACGAATGCTGATCATGTTTCGAAACTGTTAGTGTAATATCAACATACCTGAGGCTGTATTTTGAAATTAAAATGATTTTAAAGAAGGCTGGTGAAAGTTACTATAATTTAGATTTGAAATATTCACTTCCAATGTTCTATAGGTACAAAAAAAAAATGAAATTTTGAATCTGATTCCATGTTCGCAAAAACAGTAGATATTTTCTATGGAACTTCATTGAAATATCTAATTATTGATTAGTTACTTCAAATATTTTCTTAAAACTAGCTATCTAAAATTTTATTAATTACCTGGAAGCCACAACCTGACAACTAAATCTGGTACAAAAAAATGTGTTTACTTTCACGCCCTCCAGGAGTACAATTATCCCGGATGTGAACGAATTTCTAGTTGTTACGTTTTTCTAGTTATCCGCTTCACGTGAAATGCCTCGTGTACAAAATAGTGTCCTAGGTGAATTTTATTGTGTGCTATAACTGCCAGTTTAGCATAAGGAAAATGGTTTTTCATTAAAAGTAAGCTATTTTATTTGTCTCCCTGTTTTAAACTAAATCAAGCACAAAGTTAAGCCAACACCATGGATGCAACAAGAAACAGAAGCTGTTATCAAATTTTTAGAATTAGTATAAAAAATGTCATTTTTTATACTAATTCAATATTTTATACTATAGCAAATGGCAGATTGTGAAAAATGGATTGATTCTTCTTACTGTTACCAGGAGGTTCCCCTCTTTGCCAAGCCTCATTCAGTTGACGAAGAGAACCAGCATTTGGCCCATCTAATGGGTGGTTTTCAGAGGAGTTTTTGTCCTGTTGGTCGTCTGTTTATCCAATTTCTGACTGGTCTTTCTTCTGTCATCCTCTCCACATGTTCTCTACACTTTTCTTCCTTTTTTTACTCTATTTTGTCACGTCTTGGATATTATATCGTTGTTTGATAGAGTTGTTTGTTTTCCTGCCTCGCAGATATGCACGTAATATTTATCTCACTACCTTCATTTCTTTTGCTCTTATGTTTTTGTTTTGCATTTTTCGTTTCTGCCTTTGTTTCGGTGGCATATATGTTCATATTGGTCTTACTATGGCCTTATGTCGTATTTTTGCTTCTATTTTCATATATTTGTTTTCTATATGTAGTCTCTCTGGCTAGCCACTTGTATTGCTTTTGTGTAATGTAATTTTCCCTAGTTAAAAGTACCGCGATGACTCAAGATTTTAGTTCCTAGGTATTTAAAGTGCATCGCCTGTTCTATTGTTGAATTCTCAAAATGTAACTTACAGCGTCTTGGTTCTCTGGCTATAACCATGCATTTCGTTTTTTGTGTTGATATCTGCATGTTGCATCCCTTAGTTGTCAAGTTAAATTGGCGCACTAATTGTTGAAAGCGGTCCTTCTTATCTGCTATTAACACGGCCTCGTCTGAAGAGCATATTCTATTGATATTTTTTAAAAACCTGAGATAAAATTACAAAATTTAAGCAAAATGTTATTAAAAACTAGTAGATGAAACTCTGATTTTATTTCAGTGATATTTATCTGATATACTATATAATGTAGCATTAAATAATACATGTGATTTAGTATTGTTAATGCGCCCTTTTTTTCTTACAAATTCAAAGTTTAGCTAAGTAAGACCCCGCTGGCGATTTTTAGTTTCCGGTGATATCAGTGTTCATTCAAGAACCTGAATGAATTTCTCTGAACATTGAAAGGAATTTTATAAAAAATCTGGACTTAAGGTTTTATTTCTTAAGTTACATTTTATAGTACATTTTTTTGCTTTTTTTCACTATTTTTTCAAGATTATGTAGTTTAATACATTCTTCACTAGTCCTTATAAAGGCGCCAATTAACATTTAGGGAACGCGCCTAATACTTTACTTTGGAATTTTATTTTTGTTACGGTTATATGGAGTATAATATGTGTATATTTGTTATATTTTTCACTTTGTTTGCTCTGAGCTACATACCATAAAAATAGTTATTGTCTTATTAACTGTCTAGTGTACAATAAAATTAGTTTTTACTTATACCTTTTTTATAACTACGAAATACTAGAGGTGGCAAAGTTGGAAATTTATTTTTTAATAAACTGAAAGTTTTAAATGAAAACATGTTTAAGTTTTTTTTTAAATAAAGTAATATTAGTAAAGGTAGGGATGGTCTATAATTAGAGTGAAAATCTACGTTTTTACAAGATGAACTTTCTTGATGGCCAATTAATATTTAAGGAACCGTAAAAGTTATATGTTTTCTATTTGTTTATCAGCAGCACCTTAAAATTTTTGTTAGTTTTTATACTCTCAGAATTTTATTTGTTTTAGTTAAAGAAAAGTAATAAAATACTTACTAAGTAGATATTCCTGTTTTTAGACATTTGAAAGTACAGTAACAAATTTACATTCAATTTTAACACAAATCCGTTGCTCGAGCAAAATTTAAAAACTCCTTTTCTTCAAAAAACAAGTAATTTCATAACACGTGTCGAAAATTTAGAAAAAATTTATTGATTTACATCAATAAAATGGACTTGGAATTACCCCCAAATCTTTCAAAAAAAACTCCTCCTTCCGATTAGCAGTGTGGTCAAGTATTGAAATAAACGTATGTAGAGTTGTATTTACACATATGATGAAATACATAAATATCATTTGTATATATGCTACTCATATTCCAACATTTTAAGTCTTTTTTAAGTTAACATTTGTCTAACATTTTAAGTACTGTAGTTAAGGAATCGTCAAGTGAAATTTTTAAATGGAGACCTAATTTTGGACACACCACTACCATTAATCATTAATCAATCGTTAACATCACTAAGGGGTTTAATAAAATTGTGTCTTTTTAAAGTTTCAACGGCTTAGTCTTATTACAGACGGTGGATGGAAACAATTTGGCTGCTATCTTGAAATTAATTCAATATTCTTCAAATACAGAATAAGAAATCAAAACGGCAACACCGCTTTAACACACTGTTTGAATTGAAATATTTGTGACACCTCACACACACACTTTTTCCCGTCCCGCAATATTTATGGCATCGTCTTACACTTTTCACGAATTTATATAATTATGGCAACGGTTGCCATAATAATATGCACATGCACATGCACATGTGCATGTGCATGTGCAAGTGCATGTGCATGTGCATGTGCATGTGCATGTGCAAGTGCACGTGCAAGTGCACGTGCATGTGCATGTGCATGGTGCATGTGCACGTGCATGTGCACGTGCATGTGCATGTGCATGTGCATGTGCACGTGCATGTGCACGTGCATGTGCACGTGCATGTGCATGTGCATGTGCATGTGCATGTGCATGTGCATGTGCATGTGCATGTGCATGTGCATGTGCATGTGCATGTGCATGTGCATGTGCATGTGCATGTGCATGTGCATGTGCATGTGCATGTGCATGTGCATGTGCATGTGCATGTGCATGTGTATGTGCATGTGCATGTGTATGTGCATGTGCATGTGCATGTGCAATGTGCATGTGCATGTGCATGTGCATGTGTATGTGCATGTGCATGTGCATGTGCATGTGCATGTGCATGTGCATGTGCATGTGCATGTGCATGTGCATGTGCATGTGCATGTGCATGTGCATGTGCATGTGCTTGTGCGTGTGCTTGTGCATGTGCATGTGCATGTGCATGTGCATGTGCATGTGCATGTGCATGTGCATGTGCATGTGCATGTGCATGTGCATGTGCATGTGCATGTGCATGTGCATGTGCATGTGCATGTGCATGTGCATGTGCATGTGCATGTGCATGTGCATGTGCATGTGCATGTGCATGTGCATGTGCATGTGCATGTGCATGTGCATGTGCATGTGCATGTGCATGTGCATGTGCATGTGCATGTGCATGTGCATGTGCATGTGCATGTGCATGTGCATGTGCATGTGCATGTGCATGTGCATGTGCATGTGCATGTGCATGTGCATGTGCATGTGCATGTGCATGTGCATGTGCATGTGCATGTGCATGTGCATGTGCATGTGCATGTGCATGTGCATGTGCATGTGCATGTGCATGTGCATGTGCATGTGCATGTGCATGTGCATGTGCATGTGCATGT
>CAMIUK010000035.1:52531-97978 GCA_946251905.1 Cryptocephalus moraei
TGAAATTATGTATAAAGGAGCGGTGTTTCGTGAATATAAGGAGTCATTCTTGTGTGTACAACATCAAAGGGATATAAGGTAAGTGTTTAATATTTTTATTTGCTTTTATTTTAATTTTGAAAATCGGAATTGTAATCCACCATTACAATTTTTAATTAAACGATCTATAATTTATGGATGAAAAATTTAAGGAAGAGCTTAAGTTTTGAATGTTGGTATTCTTTAAACGATATATAATTTAGGGCTAAAAATTCAAGGATGAGGGTTTAAGAGATGAACAATTAACACATTGTAATTAAATGGTTAAATTTTGATGATTTCAATTATAACTGTTGTATTTTTAATTTAATTTTGGTTATCAGAATTATCAACGGTCTGTGTAACCAATAATATTTTTGTTTGTTTAAAATTTAATTTTAATGATCTGAATTATAACCCCATTAGTCTCTTTTAATTTTGATGATCTGAATTATAACCTGTCGGTGTAATCTTATATAACAATGCAGTTTCGTTAGTCTAACGACAATTCTATTTTAGAACACTCCTCACTTATGAATATTTTCTATGCTTTAAACGATATATAATTTAGTAATGAAAAAATTAAGGATGGGATTAAGAGATGAACAATTAACAGATTGTAAATGGTGGGTTAAACATTTAAGGATGAAATGATGGGATGGAATATAGGGAAGAGATGAATAATTAACAGATGGTAAATGGAGGGTTAAACATTTAAGGATGAAATTTAGGGAAGAGATGAATAATTATCAGATGGCAATAAATGGAGGGAGTTAGGGGGTGATTTTAAGGGATGATTTTAAGGGATGCTTTAAGGGATGATTTAAAGGAACGAAATTTATCCTTAGGTAAAAAACGACGATCCGAATCAAAAATGGGTGGTGTTTATTCGGTATCTTGAATGATTATCGAAAAGCAATAAGTGGAAAGGAAAATTTAGACGTACAACAAATTTCTAAATTTGAGAGTGCCAATGACATCCGTGAATGATTATGTTTTGGAAATGAACCAAAAGAAGTGTTAGTTACACAGTAATTCCAATTTGGATAGCGAAATACAAATTAGATCAAGACGTTAATTTACTATCCATTCAAGATTAATATTATCTGAAAAACAGGGATTGGAATGTGCACGATGATAACGAAATTAAATACCGGTATTGTTATATAACAAAAAAACTGTATAACTGAACAATTCTTACTTTCAGTCTGCTGTGGAGCGACGTGACATCAAAAAACAAAATTAGGCCTTCGATTCTCATCATTTCAGTCACATATTTTGGTAAGTAAAATCATCTAATTAAACATATCACATGTGTAAATCATGTTATCTTTTTAAGCAATGGATATACATGACTCTTCATCAGAGCTAGGAACACACTTTTATAAAAAAATGGCTTGTTTAGTTTGTAGAAGGAGAATCAATATTAAATATGTGAAAGATAGGCGTAATGTGTGGTTATCAAAAGGGTGTAAGGGTATTCAATTTTGTCTTAAGTGTATGCAACTTAGACCTTATAAAATAGATTATGTAAGGATTTAAATAGTAAATAAAATGTTATACACCTGTACTATCTCTAAATAAATAGATTCAATTGACAAGGTTGAAATCTGATGCAATTCATTTAAAACTGCAGAAATGTAACTTTTGCAAAATAATTGGTTATTTAATATGCTTAATAAAATCAAAGGTTATTGTTATAAGAGTATCAAGCAAGGCTTTGAAATTTCAGACCGATCGGGCAGACAGGAACCGGGTAATTGCCAAAAAACACTTTTTCGACCGTATGCGTTACGTCAATAAAGACTAAGATTCCAAAATGACAAGAAATTAGTACGGTAAAAAACGGGTCAAATTATTGCAAAAACCACCACCTCACAGGCGCGATTTTGGCGCTCAAGGGCGCGATGCACTCGAAACCCCCCTAACAATCACTACCTGAAATTTGGGCACGATCTGACCACTATTGGGGGACATATGGGGGAAGAACCAAAAATTGTGGGGTGGAATTCACTATTTCGTAGCAGAGAGAGAAATTCAAAATCGTTATATCTCCGGCGCTGTTGTAGATGTCGCCACCAAATTCCAGAGGAAAATAAAGGACACCTTCGCCTAGCCCTCTACCAAATTGCAGCCTACCAAGACCAGCGGTTCATGTGCGGTTTCGATTGGAAATTTTCCCCGACGATTTCTTTCATTCGAAATTTACGTACTATTGAGCGATAGTACGGTAAATTAGATCATAGAGTTTAAAATGAAATACTAAATTCGGCTTCCCGAGCCTGGATGTTCATATTTAAAGGCAATTGCCATTAATGTGATTAAATAAAATCAGGTGTCAAGGTGTCGAAACTACATGGATTATTTTTACAGATTCATTCAAGTTCGTATTTAAGTCATATAATTACATATAAATAAGGCGAGAAAAGTGAAAGTGTACCAAAGTTGTGGCAATTACGTTTAATCCTCATTACTTACAATCATAAATGAGGTGCGGTGTTTGAAAGTACGTCGAAGGTATATTTCAACGAGGAAAATTACGTATGATCTATAGTCCGTTGCAAATAATTTGAGACAAGATTACAGTAAAGGTGGTACAAGACCCCCCATAAACGGTCATAAATTATGTGATGAATGGGAGAAAAGTGAAGTGGTCTTTTGCCGATTAGGAGATTGTTTAGAAATGCTGCCCATTTGTATATATGGACCGTACCGGAATTTTAAAATGATCACAGACAATTTAATCGGTTGGTTTGCGTTTTCTGAATTTTATAGTTAAATGACAAACGAAGGTGTATAAAAAAACATTGTACTACATTAACAAAATTTTCATATATTACGAGTACCTATATTACACATAGGTACTTACAATAGGTAAGAAATATCTGTTATATTATTTTTAATAAGACCTAATGCATGTAGAATATATATATTTTAAATTTTTGAACAGGTGTAATACTAGAGGTAGGTACCTCTAGTACATTTCTATTTACAAATTTTACATTTTCTATTTACAAATAGTCTATTTACAAATTTGTTTCTGCGAACGCTATAGGTATGGTTAGTTAATATTTACATATATCATATAATACGTCGTTATAACATCTATATACATTTAATACTTCCCTAATATTAATCATAAATAAAAAATAACTTAATACAAGGATACTGCACTAAGATAAAAGTTTATTATTCGTATAGTTCGTCTTTGCTAACGGTGTTATTTATAATTTATTATTAACGGTTTTATTTAATAAACATGTTTCTATAATCTGTTTCAATTTTTATAACGTGACATGCATTTTTTCCAATTGTCATCAGTTATTTCATCGGCTACTTGTTTTGTTAAATCGATAACTAAATTCGACAATTCCAGAGATTTATTTTTGATTCGTACCCCCTTTTTTAACTGAGCTCATAACAATTCAATGGGATTTAATATACAATATTAAGATGGCAACCTTAAATGAGTGCCCTCTTTCCTTAGTCATCTCATCAACTACGTATTTTTATACGGGAATATTATTTTATTGTTAGTTCTTAAAGCCTTTGTTAATATCTAAGTACGGTCCATTACTGTATGCAAATTGTTGTAAACATTCTGCCGTAAGAAGTAGATAACAATTTTTAAAGCCTCTTGATCTTCTTCGTTTATGATCTTTTACGATCGGGGTTCAGGTAATACCAGTAACACGTACCACAATTCGTGTCTCAAATAAATCGCGACGGACTATAAACTCAATACTCCCGGATGCCTATATTCCATCAACCAAAGCATATCGATTAATAAAAATGGATTTGCATATAAATAACGACAAATTAACTGGAATAGTCAGCCAGACCAGTGTGGTGTACTAAGACGAATCGAAAAGTTTGCTAATTGTTTATTTTAACTTATTTTCATCGGCATTTCTGTTTTGGTGAAAGAATATTTAAGATTTTCAAATTTCCTCCCATGTGTTTTGTTTAAAGTATTCTTCGACTTCTTAAAAAATATCACGATCTTTGTAATTTTGGAGTAATTTAGATATACTATTTTTATTTATGATAATTATTTTGAATAAATTTTGTTTAAATTTCTGTTTACCACTGCTTTCTGCATTTATTTTGTCGGCTGTACGTTGTTTTCAAATAATTGACAATTGTGTAAGATTTGTCATGAAATGAATTTAACCAAAACTTTAAAAATTGCAGGAGGCCAAAACTGCAAGAGTTTCCGATTGACGTGCCACAGAACGTACTATCTGCTAAAATCGTGCAAACCAAATTTGGAAGAAGTGTTCTGCTAGAAAAGGAAGAGGACTACAGGGGTGTACTAAAGGTGGTACTGTTCAACTACTTCGATAAGGACTTTGAAGTGAAAGCAGGAGATCGCATAGCGCAGCTGATATGTGAAAAGATTTTTTATCCGCAGCTTGAGGAGGTCCAGATACTAAATGAAACCGAACGTGGTGAATGTGGATTTGGATCAACTGATATCAAATAATTAAATATAATAAAGTGTGCCAAAAGGGCGCTAATGTTCACAAATTATTTTTGGCGTTTACTGAAAGTGCATATGGCTCAACAGATATCAAATAAATAGAATAATAAAGTTTATTTTAAAAAGTACTTGTGAATAAATAAGATTTTTAATAAACGATATTGGTGTAAGGGCTTTATGGTCTAATGAGGGGATGCTTCCCTTGTGGTGGAGGAGTTCCCGGGTTCGAACTACATTTTGCAAAAGTACTTCGTGTAATACATAATTGTGTTAATTTTCTACCCATCACTTTCCTTTTTTAAGTATGTCTCATCGTCATAACCAATCATTTTTAATCATTTTTTCTCTCCACAGCGAAATCTATCTCAAACGATGTCTTCGATGAAAGGTCCGATTCTGAGGTATACTAAAGCAATCCCGGAGGCATTCGCCCCGACCAAATCATCTTGTAATGCAGCCGGATTTGATCTTCGCAGCGCTTTCGAGGTTACGGTCCCCGCCAGAGGGAAGGCGCTTGTCGACACGGGACTAAAAATGGAGCTGCCTGTGGGAAGCTACGGAAGGATAGCACCTAGATCTGGGTTGGCTGTTAAGCATTTTATAGACGTGGGAGCAGGAGTTATTGGTAGGGACTACAGGGGTGTACTAAAGGTTATACTGTTCAACTACTCCGATAAGGACTTTGAAGTGAAAGTAGGAGATCGCAGAGCGCAGCTGATATGTGAGAAGATTTTTTATCCGCAGCTTGAGGAGGTCCAGATACTAAATGAAACCGAACGTGGTGAATGTGGATTTTGATCAACTGATATCAAATAATATAATGTAATAAAGTTTTGTTAATTTTTTACCCATCTATCTCCCACCCAGCTCTTTAAAGTAGTACTAAAATTTATACAGTTTCCTTCACCACTGTCCCGGTTTCGAATCCCAGGTGAAGCCGTTACATTTTACAAAAATACTTCGTGTAATACATAATTTTGTTAATTTTATACCCATCTATCCCACTCCCAGCCTTCAAAGTAGTTTTAAAACGAATACGGACCGCCACGAAAGGTGGGATGCCTAACTACTCGTTTTCGCCACTGTACGATAGGTGGCGCTTATGGTTCTTAATGTTCCGTGCTTACGGGACTGCCGGTCTACCCCCAGAGGCACGGGGTTTGAGGTTATGTTGAGGCCTCTACCAGCGGGGACTCCACTCAGTCACTCTCTCTCTCTCTCTCTCTTTCTCTCTCTCTCTCTCTCACACACACACACACACACACACACACACACTCACTCTCTCTCTAGCACACCACGTAGTGGCAGAACTCAGTTGTCGGGTATATATGGCGTTGATGACGTCATTTGGACTTCCGTGCTTCAGACACTGTCAAGGACTTTTATGTTCCATGCTTTGGCGGGAAGCTGTCAAATGTGAACGTTCCGTGTTTCACTGTCAAATTTTTGCGTGAAGGTTCTCTCACTTTCATGTTCCGTGCTTCAGACACTGTCAAGGACTTTTGTGTTCCGTGCTTTGACGTGAAGCTGTCAAATGTCAACGTTCCGTGTTTCACTGTCAAATTTTGGCGCCATAGGTCTGAGGTCGGGGGCCTAGGGACATAGGGTGGGGCCCACAGGTCTGGGGGGAGTAGCCCTAAATGGGGCCCACGGGTCTGGGGGAGTAGCCCTGGGTGGGAGCGCGGCGGGGCGCGGGCTTCGGGGCTGGTGGTAGACGATTTGCAAAAGTGAGGTTATGTTACAAATTTTGACGCTGAACTCCCCTAGTCCATCTACTCTCGTAGTCGACTGCTTCTCCAAATTCATTTGGACTAAACCGCTAAAATCAAAATCGGGAGATGTTTTAACACATGCCTTTGGGGAAATTCTTAAAGAGGATGGACGTTATCCGAAAAACTTGCAAACGGATCAAGGAAAAGAGTTTTACAATTCACATTTTCAACGACTTATGAAGAAGTATGGAATTAATCATTATAGTACATACAGTAAGACGAAAGCAGCAATCGCAGAACGGTCCATTCGAACGATAAAAGAGGAACTCTTTAAATATTTCAGTTTGAATGGCACCTACAAATGCCTGGATATTTTACCTACTATTGTAGAAGACTATAATGAACGAAAACACAGTGTAACTCATGTGAAACCTCGCGACGTAACGACAGATAATGAGAAGGAATTGATGGATACGGTGTATAGTCGCGTGAAAATAGCGACGGGTCGACGAAAGTATAAGGTTGGTGACGTAGTACGCATTAGCAAGTCTAAACATGTTTTTTAAAAAGGATATACTCCAAATTGGACAACGGAATTATTTAAAATTTCTCGAGTAAAAATCTCCGACCCCATAACATATCTGTTGGAAGATTTGCACGGTCGACCCATTAGTGGAGCATTTTATGAACAGGAATTGCAGAAAACGAAAAATTCCGACATTAATCTCGTTGAAAAAGTTTTACGAAAGAAAGGGAAGAAGGTGTACGTTAAATGGCTGGGGTTTGATAATTCCCACAACCGTTGGATAGATGCTTCAAATCGACTTTGATCCTCATGGAAACAAATTTGATGAATCCGAGGTCAAAGACGTGTTACAACGTTCACTTTTAGTTTCATTATATAAAGAAGTGGTACAACTTTCACTTTTAGTCTCTCCGTAGAAATGAAACGTCAGGCAACAAAATCTAGTAGTGCTCCCGATCAGTGTGTATTAGATGTGTTGAAAATGTATGAAGAATCTGTACCAATCAAAAAAATGAGGTCTCAACCACCATTGCCAGACTCACCATTATCACCACCGAATATGTAAACCGAATGGGATGAATTTTTCCAAATGTACAGTGATGAGCACCAGCAAACAGCAGATGAGGACACGTCGTTTCTGCTTCTTAACACCACTTTTCCGTGTGCTAAAAGTGGATTTATTTTAAACTTCGGCCTCCGTATAAGTGAACAGTTTGAACCTACCATTAACATTTTCATCAACCAAGTGTCTCACATGACGTTCGCTGCTCTCGAGTGGAAGGAACTCGTTAATAAGTTTGGTTGGATCTTGGACGGATACTTTAGAAGCTCAGAGAGTTCACATCTTCGGTTAATCAGCTGCGGCAACATTGTCATCATGGATACATCCACGAACGCTGAGGGGACAACTAGAATCCCCCTCCCAAAAGGATTTCAATAACTAAGGGATTAAATACGATATATTTAACTGAAAATAATGTTCGCGAATTGTGCAATATAACCAGTGAGTGTGTCGTTAAAAAGGTTGAAGATTTGAACAAAATTTGTATCCTTTTGTATCCTATTACAACAATTTTCTTTGTATAATGAGATAGGTGATGGCTGATACCAAGTTGAATGTTACAGATATTGTCAACGCATATTGCGACATTACTTCTTCCATTGAAAGTCTCTGTTTACGAGAGCTCATGTGGTATAATTTAAACAAATTAGTTGTAGATTTCGAAAAAAAGTAGAATAAAAAACAAATTTTCTTTAACAAATGGTTTTTATTTAAGAATTTATATAAGTACAAATTATGTGTGTGTGTGTGTGTGTGTGTGTGTGAGAGAGAGAGAGAGAGAAAGAGAGAGAGAGAAAATTTTCAAGTGATAATTTTGCGTATTCAGTTATCAAATTTTCTATTTTGAATTTTGAATACAACTTTCAATTTTATAATGCCCCCAAGGAAGAGTGTCAACTATTTGGCAGCAAATAGCGTTTATCGTCATGATGTAAGGCCATATTCTGAAGACCTAATTAAAAGTCAATTACAACATATATTTCAATTATTTAAATATTATCGTAATCAGTTGCTAAGCGAATAATTATTACTATTGCATTTATACCTCGATATGTTCGAACGCAGACTCAGCAGAATCGTGTAACACATTCAGTATGCTTCATCGGTCAACGTACGAATATATCACGTGACTACGAGGTATTAAATATAGGTGTATCGGCGGATTAAACAGAATTCAATCTCATTTCATCGATTCATCCAATACAATACATTCAACATGATGTACCCGTTGCTATCTACTACTAAGAAGAAATAAAGTATATTGAAGCTGAACTCCGAGTTTTCATGTTCCTCAAAAAGGAACATTACATGGCGATCCTGCCACACGGACAAACGTAAGAAGAAGTTTCGGCTCGGTTCTCGACAACTCCGACAAGATCTTCACAACATGGGAAGTACCACATCCAAGGAAGAGGTCGTCATAGTTCAGGCTGGTAATTCAGGTGAACAAATTACCCTACTCAACGCAGCACCCCGATTCTCAACCATGAAGGCCTTAGAAATAACCATCATCATCATCGTAGCAATGGTAATCATATTTTACTGCTATGGCAAGTGCAAAGTGCGCCTTGAGAGGAAGATTCGACGAGAGATCACGGCGAGTCAAGAGCTCGTTTAACTCGTGCAATCATCATCCGCTCCAGCAGCCCCGTTGCTTACCAACCCCCACAAGGACATCCCAGTTCCGGCTAGACCAACACGAGAAGGCACAGCAGCACAACTCCGACGACATACCACGGCGAACGATCAAAGTGTTGTTGTAAGTGAATAAGTGAAAGTGAAGTGTACCACGTCCCGGACAGGAAATCATACGCTGGTCTTCTGCTCATCATTAATGTAAGTTCAACTTCGTCTTTCATGTTGTTCGAACAAATTTCTGATATTTTCTTGACGTTATGACAAATTAAACCATACACGACGACCAGACCGACACCCACATCATGGCTATTTCCGCGATAGAATTTTTTAACTTCGCGAGCAAAATCGTCCCGCAGGAATTTGATGGTTCTCTCGAAAAACTACAATCATTCTTAGACGCTTTAAATTTGTTAAATATTAACTCCGAGAATCATTCAGGTAATGCAGTTGGTTTTTTTAAAACTCGGTTAACGGACAAGGCAGGCGACTTAATAACAACTGAAGCTACTTTGACAGACATAATTAACACCCTTAAAAACGGGATCAAGTGCGAAACTTCACAAGTCCTCGCCAACAAACTTTCAAATTGTAGACAAAAACATAAAGAAGCAATAGTTTTCGCCGCGGATGTAGAGTCACTCGCGGAAAAACTGAAGAAAGGCTTTATTTGCAGTAATTTCCAGTAATTTTCACTTTTTTTAGTAATACGACGATTTAATAGTTATTGGCTGTTCGGAAAACCATTTCTTTGGAAACAAATAAAAATAGTTTAGCTATAAATCGATTCAAATCTAAAACAGTACAAAGTGACAAAAATCGACGTGACGAAACTCAGACTGCTCCCCAACCTAGAGTATAAGAAGCCTTAAATAATGCTGAAATCAGTAAATTACCCTTGCTACAATTTGATATTAAAACCTCAGATATCGAGATATCTTTGAGGTACAGAGGCAGCTTGTCCGGCCGGCAAAGCTTCCCGATCACTAATGACAAAGCGGCACTAGAGCTAGCTTTGTCTCAGCTAGATAAGATGGCTGGTGATAATAATTTTTATAAAGTTAGAATTAATAGGAATGATAAAATATTCCGGTTGTGCACAACCAACGAATTTAAAGAGTTAGGGAATAAAATTTTAAATAAAATCAGCATTGTTATCAGTCAACGTCGACAATTAGTAACTAACACCGAACAAAAAACAATCTTAATCAAGCAATTTCACGATAATCACTTGTTAGGAGGTCATTGCGGACAGAAAAGATTACTTAAAAAACTTAAATCATCTTATTACTGGAAAAACATGTCTCGAGATGTAGCAAAATTTATTAAACAATGTCACAAATGTCAGGTAAATAAATATAAAATAAGAGGTATAGAACCTTTTGTCATCACGCCTACACCCCAACAACCCTTCGATATAGTGTGCATTGATACTATAGGAAAATTTCCAATATCTCCGGAAGGTTATCAATACGCCATTACAATACAATGCGAGTTAACAAAATTCGTAGTAATCATCCCAGTACCGAATAAAGATGCTGTCACAATTGCATCCAATATAGTGAAGCACTTTATCCTCGTTTACGGTCCTATGAAAGAGGTTCGCACTGACATGGGAACGGAATACAAGAATCAAGTGTTTCAAAATATAACTAAATTACTTGTTATAGATCATAAAATTTCCACAGCATACCACAGCCAATCCATCGGAGGCTGTGAGAGAAATCATCGCGTTCTCAACGAATACATTAGAATGTATATAAACGACGCGAAAAATGATTGGCCTACTTGGACACAATACTACGCATTCTGTTATAATACGACACCTAACACTTATCATGAATATACGCCATTTGAATTATTGTATGGCAGAAAAGCTAACCTTCCAGAACTCTTGACAGGTTCTCAAGTCGACCCGTTGTATAACATTGACTCATATGATCAAGAGCTACGGTACAGGCTCCAAATAGCACATCAAAGGGCTAGAAACTTCTTAATAAAAAACAAAACGAAACGTAAAACTGACACGGACATTAACTCGACAACTTTAAATTTACGAAAAGGTGACCTCGTTACGTTAACCAACGAGGAACGCCACAAATTTGACCCTTGGTACAAAGGTCCATTCACCGTCGTGGACGTCGTAGAACCCAATTGTGTGTTAAAAGACGCTCAAGGAAAAGAGATCTCAGTTCACAAGAACAGAATTCGACGGTATAATAACTTCCTTATAGTTGCTCTTAAGGCACATCATCCATTACGCGCTGATCACGCGGGATGCTGAGGCCAACAATAAGGTTATGCAGCTAAGGCTCACTGCATACATTCAGTTTCCTTTTTATTAATCTTTTAGTATTAGTATTAATATTCAAGTCGACTTGAAACTAACTAATATTAAATTAACTATTATAATAATTATATAACTAAATTATAACTAAATATTAAACTAATATTTAAACTAATCTTATACTTCAAGGTTCCCTCCTCCTAGTCTATTCTTCTACTTACGACTTACAGAACAACACCTTTTCCACTTTACAGAAATTTGTTCAGAATAGCATAAGAACCACGAAGTAGAACTTTAGTGTAATATTTTGTATATTTAAATTTTCTGATAAATATTTTCTTGTTACTATTGTTTTATCTTAAGTTCAACTATTGTTTTATTTTAAGTGCAAATAATTCTTTCAATTTAGGTAAATTTTGAAATAATTACTTTTTATTACTATTATTTATTATTTGTTCCGTCTCAGAGAAGTGACATTTTTTAAGTTATTGTTGAACCAATGATGATTTACAGATATATTGCTGTCACCTCGAGTACCCGATACTTCTTCGAGATTTATTCCCAATAAATCACAGTTCAAGTAGACAATTTAACCGTAAGGGTAATAAAGACCCTCCGGGAATCGAGGAAGTAGAGGGTACCTCGCGATTTAAAACATGTGTTCACCATCTGTATAAGATGAAAGCGAGGATCTTCAGCAATGGTCAGCACGCCCTCTACTCATTACCGGTATGATTTTCAACCAATAAGCGACGAGTAAAGAGGGCTGCAATGCAGTCGGCCAATAAGCGGAGATCGCGTTTCTCGTCTCTAATTTTGAGTACTTTAATTTTAAGAAACATTCTTCGTCCAACTACGATAGAATCACTATCATCTATCTTCACCTATTCCATTGTATTTAAGTTGTTGCATTTTAATAGTCTAGTAAATCCGAAGTTACAATTACGTGTTATCATTTCCCAACTGTTCACGCAATATTAGGTTGGCGCGTGAAGTGTACCGGTCAGTTATAACGAACTAAGACAATCGAAATTTCTGATTCGTACGCGACGTTACATGATGGTCCTTCGAGCCGGATCTACAGTGTTATAGTGTCTAATCGCAAGAAACGATTACACTAGAAATCAGCAACAGACAAAGGTTAAGGTGCAAGAAGAATCCAAAACCGAACTCCAAGACCACGAAGCAGCCGTCTGGACACCACATAGGGAAGCAGCCGCCTGGACACCACTTAAGGGAGCAACCAGCTGGACACCACTTCGGGAGCAGCCACCTGGACACCACTTAAGGGAGCAGCCTTTCGGACACCTAGTAGGGGAGCAGCCGACGGAACAGTGGATCTTAGCAAGTTTTGCTATTCAACGAGGACATCGGAATCAACAGGTACTTGTTATCATTAGGAATCATCGTCCTATTATTGTCCCATCCTTTCAAATTTCTCTTCGTTTCGGCTATAATGGAAGATCAAAGGGCATTAATTAAAAACCGTTCAACTCTTAAAGCGCAATTGACTCGTTTGCAAAAATATTTAAATGAAAATTCAAATCTTGATATTGACGAATTAGAAATTCGTAAGACTAAATTAGAAGAAATTAATAAATCATTCCTAGAAGTTCAATTACGCATCGATACAGACGAATCTATAGATGAGGAGGAAAGGTCTCAATTCGAAAACCAATATTTTTCTTGTGCAAAAATTATTAATAAAGGTTTACGTGAACAAAGGACTGGAACGAAAGTTCATACAAATCAAAACCAGTTACCTGTATTATCTAATGCAATAACGGTAAAACAAACAAATTCGGTATTACCAAACATTCAAATACACCCTTTTGACGGAAACCCGATTGAATGGTGTTCCTTTCACGATACATTTAAGTCGCTAGTTCACGAAAATAATGATCTTCCCTCTGTACAAAAATTCCACTATTTAAAAACATCACTCAAGGGAGAGGTAGCTGCGGTAATCACGTCACTTAATGCCTCAGAAGAAAATTACCTAGTAGCCTGGGACTTATTGCAAAAACGTTGTAATAGACCGCGGCAGATTGTGCAAGCACACTTGAAAGCCTTTTTAGAATTGCCGGAAATTACTAGAGATTCTCCGTCACATTTGCGAACATTATCAGAATCTGCACAATTACACATTAACGCATTAAAAACTCTTAAGTTGCCTACAAATCAATGGGATGCATTTTTAGTTTACGTCTTAACAAAAAAATTAGATAAAACTACGCGTAGAGCCTGGGAGCGTACGCTAGGAAATGATGAAATGCCCACTTTCGACCAATTTATTAAATTTCTAAATAAGCAATCTCGCGGAGAAGAAATTGAATTTAATACTAATAACAAATCAAATAACAATAACTCATATGAAAAACATTCTTTTAATAAACAATCGAGACAAGTGCAATCACATTTGGGGACTTATGCACAGAATTGTCCGATCTGTAATGAAAATCACAGAATTCTCGCATGTCAAGAATTCATGTCGTATTCAGCTCAGCAAAGAGCAGACGCGGTTAGAAAGGCGCGACTCTGTTTAAACTGTTTCCGAAATAATCATTCAACAAATAAGTGTTACGCTAAGGGATGCAGAATATGTAATAAAAAACACAACTCGTTACTGCATTTCAAGCAAGAACCGAATAATACAAATATTAAGGACACTAATATTGTGCCTACTCATTTAAATTTAAATAAAGAGCCTAAAGCCGTTCCTACCGAAAATCAATTGATATCTCAACCATCGGCAAGTTCATATGTTTCAGCATTTGATTCGGAGGTTTTGTTAGGAACAGCTCTTGTAAAGATACTAGATAAGTATAATAATGAGCATATATGTAGAATTTTACTTGATAGTGGCTCTCAAACACATTTCATAACAGAAAATTTAGCAGATCGTTTAGGACTGCCAAAACAAAATATTAATTTACCCTTCTCAGGTTTAGGTCAGTTGCAAACAACGGCAAAATATTCAATTAAAGCCCAATTGGCGTCTAGGATTTCAAACTTCTCTTCACAATTAACATTTGTAGCTTTACCATCAATATCAGGACTGTTACCTTCGCGACAATTGAATAAAAATCTTTTCGCTATACCGAAAAATATAACGTTAGCTGATCCAGATTTTTATAAATGTGGAGAAGTTGATGCTTTGATAGGTAATACGGTGTTTTACCGATTATTAAGCGTAGGACAGTTTAAATTACACAATTCTGTAGTATTACAGAAAACATTATTAGGCTGGATTGTGACGGGTGAAGTCAGTATTCCTACCAATAATGCATCGTCAAATGTTAATAAATCTTGTCACCTAGTAACCACATTGGAAAATCAAATCAATAAATTTTGGGAGGTAGAAGAAGTGCCATATAAAAAATATTTATCTGAAGAAGAGGTATCGTGTGAAAACCATTTTTGTGAAAACACCGTTCGGGATAGCGATGGAAGGTATATAATTAAATTACCGTTTAATGAAAATAAGGCACGAATCGGTGATTCATATAATATCGCTCTAAAACGTCTTTACTCATTAGAGAGAAAATTAGCAAAAAATAGCGAATTACGAACTCATTATGTAAAATTATTAAGAGAGTATCAAAATTTAGGACCATATTTGGATTCAAAGCAATCAAAGAAAATTCTTGGAATAAAGTGGAATTCAACCACTGATCCGATATATTATTTTATAGAGCCACTTTCAAACAATGAACGTGTAACCAAACGACTAATATTATCTCAGATTGCTCAACTACTTAACACATTGGGTTTATTAGGTCCAGTCATTACAATGGCCAAATTAATCATGCAAGATTTATGGAAGTTTAAACTGGATTGGGACGAGTCTGTTCCTCAGTCTTTGTATGTAAGGTGGTTAGAATTTAAGCAGCAATTACCTATATTAAATAATTTTAAGGTCGCACGTAAGATTAGTTTAGATAATTTTGTGGAATGTCAGTTACATGGATTCTGTGATGCCAGTGAGAAGGCCTACGGCGCCTGCATATATTTAAGAACAACTGATAAAAACAATCAACATTTTGTTCAATTAGTATGTGCTAAGTCACGAGTAGCACCTATTAAAACCATTACTCTACCTCGCTTAGAATTATGCTCGGCCGTTTTATTAGCACACTTATTCAAATCAACCACGTTAGCTTTAAAACTAACTTATGTAAAGGTTAGATTCTGGTCAGATTCCACTATTGCTTTGCATTGGCTAAAGACATCCCCACATTTATTGAAAACGTTTATTGCGAACCGTGTAGCAGATATTCAGTCAAACACAAATTCAGATGATTGGTACCATATTTCAACTCACGATAATCCGGCAGATTTCATCTCGAGAGGTCAAGGCCCTTCGGAGTTTATGGGTACCGAAAGGTGGTTAACAGGTCCCAGTTGGCTGTCTAAATCGGAGGAATATTGGGTTATGACACCGATTCCTTCTATTGATGTTCCGGAAAAACGGATTAAGTTAACCTTAACAGGTACCAAATTTCAGGAGAATATTTTTGAAAGATTCTCGTCTATTAAAACGGTAAATTATTTTGTAGCATGCTGCCTACGATGGCTTAAATATAAAAGGACGAGTCAATTAATAGGTCAATTTAGTGCTCAAGAATTGCAAGAGGCGCACCTTTATGCAATTAAATTAATTCAAAAACAATCATTTTCTGATGAATTAAACAAATTAAATCAGGGTAAACAGTTAGATAAGAGAAGCAAGTTATTACCATTAAGTCCATTCATTGACGAAACAGGTATTTTACGCGTTGGTGGCAGGTTAAAAAATGCTCAAATAAATTATTCGCAAAAATACCCTATATTATTGCCACGTTCTAATCATTTAACGAAACTTATATTAACAAACGCTCATCTAAAAAATTGGCATGCCGGAACTCAGGCAACATTAAATTTTGTAAGACTCACTTACTGGCCCATTGACGGTAAAAACACGATTCGTCGGATAATACATACATGTGTACGTTGCAGTAAGCTAAGTCCCAAGTTACCAAGGTATCAAATGGGTAATTTACCTATAAATAGGGTTATCAAAACGCGACCGTTTGAAAATATAGGACTAGATTACTGTGGACCTTTCTTTATAAAAGAGAAAAAATTTAGAAATCGAAATAAGATAAAGGTTTACGTAGCGGTATTTGTTTGTTTCACTACAAGGGCAGTACACTTGGAATTAGTCACAGATTTAACGAGTGAAGCATGCCTAGCAGCCATTCGAAGGGTTTTTGCCAGAAGAGGTGTAGCTAAAAATATATATTCAGACAATGCAACCAATTTTATTGGTGCAAAGAATGAATTACTAAAAATAAAGAATTTTTTGTTATCAGAAACTCATAATAGCAATATGAATCACACTTTAGCACACGTAGGGGTTAATTGGCACTTTTCACCACCTCGATCACCACACTTCGGTGGATTGTGGGAGGCATCCGTAAGGTCGTTAAAATTCCATTTATACAGAACGGTAGGAGATCATTTATTTACTTACGAACAATTTAATACGTATATAATCGAAATCGAAGGGATCTTAAACTCCAGACCACTGACTCCATTATCCTCGGACCCAAATGACCTTACACCTCTTACTCCCGGTCATTTCCTCATAGGTGATTCCTTAACAAGTATACCGGAACCTGATTATCAGAAGTGTGCCATTAACAGACTTTCTTTATGGCAACATATTCAAAGAGTGAAACGTCACTTCTGGGTAAGATGGCATAAGGAGTATCTCCATCAGCTACAAGCACGTAGCAAGTGGCGACAAGGAGATTCGGAGCAGCCCAAGGTAGGCACCTTGGTAATTATAAAGGAGGATAATCTGCCTCCTCTGCAATGGAGCCTTGGCCGTATTGTCGCAGTCCATCCAGGGGAGGGCAACATAGTGCGTGTCGCAACTGTGAAAACCGCGAGTGGTGTGTACAAACGAAGTGTTAAGCGTTTATGTCCTCTTCCTATATACAATGATGATGAATAATTTTAATTTTTTTTATTTTTTATATTTTAATTATTTACATTTTATTTTTCGTATACAACCATATTATCAAGTTAATGTCTTTATTTACCCCTATTCGTAGTTTTTATTATGCAAATTTATTTTAAATTTAGTTTTGTATTCTTAGTAGGTATTCTTAATTAGTATTATTTTAAAATCATTATTTGCTATTATTTTGAACGGAGACCGTTCAAAGGGGGCGGCGTGTTCCGTCTCAGAGAAGTGACATTTTTTAAGTTATTGTTGAACCAATGATGATTTACAGATATATTGCTGTCACCTCGAGTACCCGATACTTCTTCGAGATTTATTCCCAATAAATCACAGTTCAAGTAGACAATTTAACCGTAAGGGTAATAAAGACCCTCCGGGAATCGAGGAAGTAGAGGGTACCTCGCGATTTAAAACATGTGTTCACCATCTGTATAAGATGAAAGCGAGGATCTTCAGCAATGGTCAGCACGCCCTCTACTCATTACCGGTATGATTTTCAACCAATAAGCGACGAGTAAAGAGGGCTGCAATGCAGTCGGCCAATAAGCGGAGATCGCGTTTCTCGTCTCTAATTTTGAGTACTTTAATTTTAAGAAACATTCTTCGTCCAACTACGATAGAATCACTATCATCTATCTTCACCTATTCCATTGTATTTAAGTTGTTGCATTTTAATAGTCTAGTAAATCCGAAGTTACAATTACGTGTTATCATTTCCCAACTGTTCACGCAATATTAGGTTGGCGCGTGAAGTGTACCGGTCAGTTATAACGAACTAAGACAATCGAAATTTCTGATTCGTACGCGACGTTACATTATTATTGTTTTTATTTTTTTGGGAATAATTAATCTAAAATACTAAGATTTAGTGTGCACATTTATCTCGGTAGTAATATTTTCATTTCATACGTATATCATGTTATTAAGTTTATTAATTTCGTTTTAGCCCACCGCTACACCTCTAACAATAATAAACATTTATTTTCATGCCCTAGATTCTGTCAATTCATCAACTTGTTTTTATAGTTATTCGCTTACATCCACGATTTTCGTTTCATTTTAACTTTATCCTTAAATTTTTATACTTTTACAGCTTGCTGAGAATACCAACTCTCCTCGGAAGCGACTTTACCTCTGCAGGCGGCGGTAAAGGTCGTTCTCCAAGAAGGGGTGGTGTAAGGCCATATTCTGAAGACCTAATTAAAAGTCAATTACAACATATATTTCAATTATTTAAATATTATCGTAATCAGTTGCTAAGCGAATAATTATTACTATTGCATTTATACCTCGATATGTTCGAACGCAGACTCAGCAGAATCGTGTAACACATTCAGTATGCTTCATCGGTCAACGTACGAATATATCACGTGACTACGAGGTATTAAATATAGGTGTATCGGCGGATTAAACAGAATTCAATCTCATTTCATCGATTCATCCAATACCATACTTTCGAACTGATGTACCCGTTGCTATCTACTACTAAGAAGAAATAAAGTATATTGAAGCTGAACTCCGAGTTTTCATGTTCCTCAAAAAGGAACATTACAATGAGGACTTAGCCCGATTTTCCTTTGCTCCACACTAAACACCTGGTGAGCAAAGGACCGAATGCCGCGTTAAGTAATCATTATCTCTTTGAAATTTTTCAATCATTTCTCGTAGTCGTTAAAAGTAAGTTTATTTCTAACTACGTTATATTTTACTCCTTTGGATTTTTTGGTCACTTTTCCCCCCAAAAGTTTGAAAGTGTACATTTTCGATCTTAGCCCAATGAAATGCGTTATGATTTGGCCATTGGCCTCATCTTTCATAAGCCCAGGAATTTTTTTATTTACCAAGGGCATATTGTATGGATTGTCTTTCCCGTAGTCTGAAGTATCAAATCTCGATAAATCAGATTTAATGACTTCCTCATAAACATCTTCACACCGTAACTCATAAATAAAGCTGTCTGTGTCCGTATAGAGGAGCTTACAATTTTCAGTACCACCCATTTTCGGTAGCATGTACTGATAATGGAAATCATACATGTATAATTTGGAAATGTCCAAAATTGACATACCCACATACAATGGTTTAGTAAAGATCAATTCCCCCTTTTTCAGTTCAATTATCGTTAAATTTTGATCCAAAATAAGTCTACTGTGGAAGAGGGGGGAAGCAATAAATTTTTTTGCCCCATAGCGACCTCCCCAGGAAGTGGCAATTTTCAGCACACGATGTTTACGAATATTCTCCATAGTTTTCCCAAATACCGCATTGTTAAAGAGTTTATACAGATTTTTTAGAAACGATGTTGTCGCTGCAGCCCTAAGGTTACTGTTTAAGTCAATGTAGGGTTTTAGCCAGGCACTTTGTTTGAATTTTAAAATTTTGTGAATTTTCGTGAGAGTCAAACCGTTGGCGAGTGCCTGTTTCAAATTTCGATAATGTAAAATGTACTGCTTCTTATCGTACAATGTGGCCATTAATTTTGAACATTTAGAATTTGGAGGTGCGCGGTGTTCGGCCGCAAACGGAAAGTCTTTGTGAGTGTCGTGTAGCTCCCTGGGATATTGCAAGTCCACCTCTAAAATGTATCCTTCTGGACTATCGTCAGGTATGGATGTTACGTTAAAATTGCTTGTGTCATCCACCCATTCGAAGCCACCGTATGGCAAAGGTTCCATCATGGCTTTTCCGTACAAGTTATTCACATCTAAATAAAGGATATATTTGGATGGAGTACCGGGGTCATATTTTGCGGGTATATACTTGTGATTTGCTTCGGAAGAGCGATTACAACAAACCGAGATCCCACCTCTTATCGCTTGTTCTATATACATTATTTGATCGACATTACGTAACAACTCTAACGAACATTTTGTAAATTTAAGCATACAGTCCCATGTGTATCCAGGCATTGTGTAATACCACCCCGGATCTAGTTTGTGCGTTGCTATACAACTTTTTCTGAAATTTTCAAACACATCTGCCAAAAGTAGGATATCAGTTTTCAAGTATATGTCCGAATATTCCCCTAAATTTTGAATTCCAAATGTTTTCCAAACCTTTTGGGCGTGAGCGTACTTCTCAGCACTAATGTCCTCATCGTTTAATTTATTGTGAAACTGTTCAATGGCTGGCAGTTCCGTTTCATTTAATTTATCAATATGTGAAATATAATCATAGCAAAAGACACCCTTTCTGGTCAATAATTCGAATTTTTCGTCACCGTCGTCACACTGAAATTCCCGTTTTACTATATCGAGGTTTTCCTCTTCCATAATTGAAAATAATTCATCGAGAGATGCACCCAGAAATCTTAATGAATCGATAAATCTAAATTTAATTTTGGTATCTTGATCATAGTGCGTAAATGAAATGTAACGTTCTTTATTGTTGGGAAGTACGCTCATTGGTCCACATTTGGCTAAATCTTTAATTAAAAAATGACTATCATATCCCGTAAAGTTATGGAACACTATAGGCACCACAAAGAGCTTTTTAAAAGATAAATTACAATGCGCATGCGCGAACCCACGTGCTTCCCCAGAAAAATGGTTATGGTCCAAAACGATCTTATCCTCAGCCGTAAAGGGTTTCTCACAAATGTGACATTCGGTTTTCAACAATTTCTCACTTGATTTAATATTAACTGGTTTAATTATTTTCATTTTTGACTCTACCAATTTAGCCAACGTTTTCAACTCCCTACTAAACCACTCTATGCAATCTGTACCACGATAGCTAATATAGAAGGATATAGAGTCATCATGATCACATTTGAAATAGTAACCTGCAGAATAAACCGTATGTTTCTGGTATTTTCTAGTATCTGCAGACGTATCACCGTCCAGGGTTTCCAAAAGACTTTCAAAATCGGCATACATGATAAAGGGTGCCGTCTGCTTATACATGAAATTTTTAAATTCTACATTGTGGTATTTGGGGAAAGATATTTTGTAATCGTTTTTGTCGGCACACAGTTTTGTGTGTTAATCAAACTTGGTTCGTTGATGAAAGTAATTTAAGCACCTATCACATATGAATTTCTTTCCGTTATTCTTATTTAGCTGTGACGAAACTAGTCGAGACAGATTTTTAATGTAACAATAATGGTATTTAATTTCTTCATCATCATCCTCATCATTCCACTCTTTGTCTTTTAGACAATATTTATCTTGAATCATTAGTAAATTAACGTGTTGATCTAATTTCTTTTTGGTTAACCGAATTGGAATTACTGTGTAACACTTCTTTTGGTACATTTCCAAACCATAAACATTCAGGGATATGTTATTGGTACTTTCAAATCTTGAAATTTGTTATAAAGGCATGGGTACCTCTAAATTTTCCGTAATCAAAACTGATTTATAGTAAGGGTATGAAGATGTTAAATTTCTATGATTATTTACAGGGAAAAGAGCACTCACAATAGTCCAGTAAAAACATGCGTTATCAGAATTATAGTTATTGATAATTGCATTTTTCTTTTCAATTTCAACTGGCAGCTAGATAAAAGACGAGCCGTTATTACCCATTTCGTATTTGTTTATCATAATTTCGAGGAAAATAATACGGTGGAGTGCCCATCCAGAAAGTCGTTCTTGAAATTCAGACATTTTGTTGCAAATTTTGTCATGTACATTTTCAATAAACCAACTTTGCAAATCCGTCGTTTGGTCAATCATCTCATTCTTTGTATTAAAATATTTATATTCCATAATGTCCCCATCATTAGATTGTTTAATAAATTCCCCACAAAGATTTGTATTTACCTTAATTATCTTGAATTTTTTTTAAAATCGGTTTAATTTTGTTACGTAATAAAATTTCAGAATCGGTCAAAAATTGGACTAAGCACTTATGAGATAAATTAATTATGACACTTGTCCTAATCCTACTGTTGACACATGACTTTACATCCTCCCATTTAGCCCTGTGTTCTAATTTTGAATCAAATCCTGCACCATGAACTTTACGTAGATAAGATTTTTGAAAAGTTTTCAAATGTCCAATAATTGTCTGTAATTTTCGTGTCTTGCCAATAGATAACCCCTCTTTTTCACGTAAAGCATTATTACACAACCTAATATGTCTTTGGATTGGTTTAATCCACACGTTCCATTCTCCATTTTCATATAATTTCAATTTGTTAATAAGTTCAGTGCATTTGCGAATAATTATTTTTAAATTCATCTCTCTCAAACTCACTCACTATTATATGTCAGTAGCTATCTAAAAATTATATTTCGACGATCTCGAATTGCACCATAGAGTTTCCTTTTCCGACGTCTTTTTTACCAGTAAAGGTAATACTGTAGGTACCCTTACTGAAATCTGAAACAAACGGCTCAAGCTTTGACGTTACCCGCTTCGGTAGAAATATTTCCACTTGGTCCAGTTCTACGACGATGCTTTTTCCAAACTTCGTCTCCACCACTTTTGCAGATATAATTTTATGCGGTTTCCCAACTTCTAAATCTTGAAGTTTTCCGGTCGGCTTCAGAATCCCCTGTGCAATTTCATTTAACTCTTTCAAATCCATCTGAGAAAAAAAACACCCTTAAATTCATCCCCTAAATTCATCCCTTAAAATCATCCCCTAAAATCATCCCTTAAAATCGCCCCCTAAATTTATCCCTTAAAATCATCCCCTAAATTCACCCCCTAAAAGCATCTCTTAAAACCATGCCCTAAATTCACCCCTTAAAATCATCCCCTAAAAGCATCCCCTAAATTCAACCCATAAATCAATCAATCATCCTTTAAAATCATCCCCTAAAATCATCCCTTAATATCATACCTTAAAATCATCCCCTAAATTCATCCCTTAAAATCAACCCTTAAATTCACCCTTAAATTCAGCCCTTAGATTTATCCCTTACAATTGCACCCACTAAATTCAATCCCATTGTTTCTTCCTTAAATGTGTAACCCTCCATTTGTCATATGTTAATTGTTCATCTCTTCCCTAAATTTCATCCCATTATTTCATCCTTAAATGTTTAACCCACTATTTGCCATCTGTTAATTATTCATCTCTTCCCTAAATTCCATGTCATTATTTCATCCTTAAATGTTTAACCCACCATTTGCCATCTGTTAGTTTTTCATCTCTTCCCTAAATTCCATCACATTATTTCATCCTTAAATGTTTAACCCTCCATTTGTCATATATGTTAATTGTTCATCTCTTAAACTCTTATCTTTATTTTTTTTTTCATCACTAAATTATATATCGGTTAAGGCATAAAAATATTCATAAGTGAGTAATTATCCATCTTTAAATTAACAAACAGCAATAGTGGGTTATAATTCAAATTTTCAAAATGAAATTTAAAAACAAATAAAAATAATTAATCTCTTACCTTTGTCCTTTGTTGATGCACACTCAAGATATACTGCCTTTCTAAACGAAACACCGCTCCTTTTATACAAAATTTTCTCCTTTCAAATGCATTCAGACCGTATGCAGTTTCACATTTTAAAAATACGAACCGCATTGGTAATCGAAAGGATAGTGAAAGGCGAGTATTCTAAACGGGTTGTTATGAGTTAATAATTACTCAAGTACGCTATTGAAATTTATTTGTTGTCTAAGATTTACAATTTCGATTAACGACGACCTTGACGCGCCTTTCAAACGTTATTAGGACTTGGTAATAAATACACAATATTCTAGTACGCTATTGAAATTATGTTATGTAAGATCACTACCTTACAATTTTTATGGAAAAAGTGAAGGGGAACATTCTACTACCAGCGTAAGTGTTTTCAAAATTTTATATCAATATAAATAACAGGGAAATATTTTATTCAGTGTCTGCGTGTATTTTCACAGATCTACAGCAGTTGGTGGTAAGTATAGATTAATCTCTGATGTTTTAAATTTCTTTATTCTAATTGTAAATTTACAATAACCTCATTTTTTATCAATAATATTCATTTGCAGTACCTTTAATTCCTTTCTAAGTATGTCTCGTCGTCATAACCAATCATTTTTATACATTTTTTCTCTCCACAGGGTCTGGCTACTTTTTATTGAACAAGTAATCATCTCAAATTATGCTCATACAAGTATGTACTTTTTGTTTGAAAGTGATTTGTTCGTCCGAAGATATGTTTCAAGACAGGCTCGTAGTTATAGACCACCCCAATTGCTGCATCGTGTGCGACCATTTACCGTCAGATCTACTGGGCGAACCACTGACGGTGAGAATAATGCACTGTCCAGAAAACGACGACATGAGTGTTTTCCAAATTCAACCGAAATTTACTGCTATGAATCTATGACTATAAACTCTGTAGATACAGATATTATTCCTGATTTAAGTTGTAATAAATGTATTAATAATTTTTGTTTTTGCTTTGTAGATTATGTGGAAAAGTAAAAATAGTATGTACTAGTAAATAAAATTTGCATTCTTTACATTTTCGACATCTGCAAGTATTTTATGGTTTGAATCCCGGGTGAAGCCGTTACAGTTTACAAAAATACTTGGTGTAATACATAATTTTGTTAATTTTCTACCCATCTATCCCCCTTCAAAGAAGTTTTAAAACCAATACGGACCGCCACTGGACACTAGGCGGCTCGCCACGAAAGGTAGGTTGCCTAACTACTCGTTTTCGCCACTGTACGATAGGTGGCGCTTATGGTTCTTCATGTTCCGTGCTCACGGGACTGTCAATGACTTTTGTGTTCCGTGCTTTGACGTGAAGCTCGGCGCGACGACCCCGGGGGGCCCGCGGAAAGTAGCTGGGGGTGGGGGGGAGTAGCCCTAGGTGGGAGCGCGGCGGGGCGCGGGCTTCGGGGCTGGTGGTAGACGGTTTGCAAAAGTGAGGTTATGTTACCAATTTTGACGCCGAACTCTCATAGTCCATCTACTAGGGAAAAATCGGATCTTACCTCCTTCTTGGGGGGGGGGTTGACATTTTTTGTCCAAAATAACCTCGGGAATCGATAAAGGACACAATTTTTCATTGAAAAATTACACATTTTCCGACGGTTTTTTGCGAATAACTTAAAAACTATGTGTCTAACGATAAAAAGTGTAAGAAACATAATTGTAGCTTAAATAAAACAAAGAGAAAAGTTTTGTTTATAAATCTTCTAGATGCAATAAAAAGCGAGATATATGGTAGGTGAAAAGAGACTTATTTTACAATTAAGAAAACACGTTTAGTATTTTGACCGTATCTCCTTCAATTTTAAAGCTATCACAACCATAAAAAACATTTTAAAAAACATTTGATAGACGGGCTACAAGATTAAGCTCCAGTTTTGTGGAGACCCAGCACCCTTAATTTTTTAAAGGTAAAGAGTTAAATGGCTCCGGACAGCTAGTACCCACCCCACGGCATTTACTTTACTCGCTATTATTTTCTTTAAGTTTCATTGTACAGAAATTTAAAAAAAAATTATTCGTTGAAATGAAAGCTACATTTTAATCCTTTACGAAATTTAACATATCTATAGTCTTTTATAAAGTTATTTCGAGAACAAGAGAATTTTCTAGAAATATTAAAACAAAACGTAAAAATTAAATTTTTTTATTAAATAATATTAAATATTTTTGTTACAAATTTAAATTAACATTTTTCAAAATGTATGCATTTAAACCTGTCAAACTTTTTTAGCATATAAATAACACTAAAATGAAAGATATCGTAGAGGGAAAACGAGGCATTTCAATTTTGGTGGTAGTGGGGTTCCTTTTACTGCTAATTTTTTCTTAAAAAATTTGAGTAGGTAGTCAATTTTTTTTTGCAACGTATCTCGCTTAGTTTGAATGCAATCGACATTTAGCAGAACTCCTTTTAAAGGGCTTTTTAAGCACTACACACAGTGTTTTAAGCATTATACCCCTAAAATCGATAATTTTTCTATATGTAGGTAAAGGAAAATGTCTCAACCACGTGTCAATTATATTCGATAAAAATTCGGTTACAGGTTTCGTCTTCAAGCGATCATCAGACCTAATTAACATCTATTGATATCAATTAGAACATTGGAACATAGACCAGACCAAATCAATATTAACCTTAAATATATATAAAACTCAAACAGATTAGTAGAAACCTTCGTAAGAATTACGATAAACTCAAGTTTACTTTTTCGATGTTCAAGTAATGTATGGGAACGTGAGGGATAACCACTCAACACTCTTAAAAGTTGTTCAATAATAATCGATAGTGTAAGGAAAGAAACGTGTCGAAGGTGTGACATCAGCTACTAGAGGATATGAGTTTGATAACTTTTCTGTTGTTTCAAATTGAATCACCGATTCGCGCATATAAAAAAACTCTCCTTTCACCCACCATATCTCGCTTTTATTGCAACTAGAAGATTTCTAGAAGAAACATATCTCGTTGTTTTTATAAGCTACAATTATATTTCGTTAGACGCATAGTTTTTAATTTATTCATAAAAATCGTCCGAAAAAGTGTCATTTTTCAATGAAAATAGCAAGTTTCCGATCACGAATAACTCAAAAGGTATTGAATTTTCAAAAATAAATTGATGGATAATAAATGGGTGATGGGTGATGGGTGAATAAACACTTTTTGATTAGAATTGTGTCCTCTATCGACTCCTGAGGTTATTTTGGCCGAAAAAATGTCCACCCCCACCTGAAGGGGTGGTAACCACCCCCAGAGTAAAGGCTGCGGTCGGGTCAATGTCACTTTTAAAGTTAAGGGTCAAATAAGCCTAATTCCAAAATTTCATGTTAATCGGTTCATAGTCAAAGAATTCGGAGGGGTATCGCTTTAATAACTGGACTAGAGAATCGTTAATAGACTCCATAGAATCGTAGATACCGTAGGTAACTATTAAAATTGTATCGTAGGGTAAAGAAATACGTTTTTACGACAAATGAGAGAATCTCTGCATTCGCCTTACTTACAGGTCATCCATTCGATAGTTTTCGGCTTTGATCACCAACAATCGTATCTGGGACAACTTATCCGCGACATTTGTGTCCAATCTCAACCTGGCGTTCTCTAGGTCCGTTAATTTCTCCATGAGCTTCCCCATGGACCCTTCCTCGTGAGGGAACCAAGCGTTGGACTACAGATTCATCACCAAAACCGATCGTTTACCTTCTCTTCATCTAGTTTACCTCTAAGCTTTCCAGGTTTAAATACCCAGCCAGGGATTGCACCAAATCTACAGCTAATCCCATGTTATCCACGTGCAACGTGACCATCCAGGATATCTCGAACACCATCACCAACGACGAGTCGTCCCTCAGGCACCTCAGCTACAACGTCAGGTTCGAGCCAAACTCGAATTCCATTTCTGAGGGGAACAGGAAGTTCTGATTGCTATACAGGCAGATCCGCTGGACCCTCTCGTTCAGCTTGAAGTTGACCCAACTTTGCGGAGCTGTCACGTCGCTCTTCGTTTTGAGGTGTACATGGTGAATTTCGGGAATTGTCGCGTTATTTCGAATACGTGGAACTTAATGCTTTTCGGGTAACCGACGAGGACCTAGAAGGGATGTAATGGGTTTTCCGGGTTATAGCTACAGGTTTTTGATCTGTGAATACCTTCACGTGGATGGCGACTGAATTGTCTTTAGGGAGCACCAACGGCACTGACAACTCCGACTTTAGTTTAGCGAGAGGGGTATGGACGACGTGTTTTTCACCCTTGAAAATTCCCTCGGGGAAAATAAGAACAGCTCTTATTATGGTCGAATTATTAGTAGATATGTAAACTTCATCGTAGGGCTACAAACAAACTAGATTAATCCAGTAAACTACACCCACAAATCAGTTGTAATTTTTATACTTATACTCTTTACAATCACACTTGTGATAGACTACAAATTCCAGATTTACAACCACTTACTCTATATTTAATTTTGGATTGTTCAACACTAGTCTGTACAAAGGAAACCCATACAATTTTCCGAGGTTTTTTCGGTAAAAAATTTTCATATGAACCATCCAGCATGTAAAACATTTTTGGAATTGGCGAATACAACGAGGTTAGAAGTTGAATTGAAGGTATTCAAAATAGTCAAATAAACCAAATTTCGTTTCTTCACGAAAATGAGAAATTTGTTTCCGTGAGAATGACCAATTTGGAAATATGATAATTTTAGTTGAAAGTAATTTTCGCATCACACTATTAAAAGCTTAGATAAAATAAATTCGTAATATACTCAAACTAAATGTTATTGATTGAATGTACTATAAGTTTTTATTGTGCTGTAAGTAATTTTTGAAGGATACTAAAAATCCCCATTCGCTAATCTTATAACAGTTATCAGGATAGAAAGGCCAATATGCAAGGAAATATACTAAGTTAAGCGCACGAAATTATGCCCATGAAATTTCACAATTAAATACAATAATGTTTAAAATATGCAAGTAAAAATCATACTTGAGAAATTATTATCAACCATATTTTCCCAAATAAATTATGACGACTCAGAAGACCACGTCAAGAGAATATTTTTGTAATTTTATTTGTTTTTTTTTCTATAAGAGAAAAACTCCCTTCCACATCTCGCGGTTTCAAAATGCACACCAGCAATCTTTAGTGGTATCTCAACAATAGAAATTGTTCTTTCAAAGTTGCAAACATTCGACGAATACACATATACGAGTAGTTCACTATTCACATTATTAATTCGGTTACATAATTAATGATAACACTATTAGGAAACTGACTAGTTGTTATATATTTTTATAAACCCGAAACGCGTATGGAGCTGCATTAACGCCAGTTGTCCTTATTTTTGCCTGTCTCAAGTTACTTTGGAAACAGTATGAATTGGTAGATTCGAGAGTGAACATATTATGAACGCGCGACGAGTGAAATGTATTAGAAAGAGATGAGAAGAGAAAAGAGAATTTACAATTCACTTTTCACTTAAATTTCACGATTTCAAGAATAGTATCAGTAAAGGTGCTCCTACTCCAAAATTACAAGATTATAGTAACGTTACTAACTGGATGGTCTTTACCATTGCTGCAATAGCGTTTCAAGCTTTATTGTTTACTTATAATAGTAACGAAGGATCATGTTCTCTAAAAGATATTTCGAAAGAGTTCCCGACACGTACGAAAGATTTTTCGAGACCGAGTTTTGTTCGCGGAAGCCCGGATCAAGTTTTTAAAAAAACACAAGAAGTTTAATGTTGAGCTTTAATGTGTTCTCGATGAACGCATTTACAAAACTGAGGTACAAAGCTTCTCACCTACGATTCTACACATATATTTATCTCTTTTCCACTAAAGATTACATTACGCAATTCAGCATCCTATAAGTTTACGTTGGCAGCGGTTACAGGGACGTAACTCCTCCACCCTTAGAACAGGCTTCGGGGGGTAACTATTGGAACTGGGGGTTGACCTGGTCCGTCTTCGACTGGCAGGGTCCTCGATATCCTATACTTCTTATAAAAATGATATATACAAAAAGATATAAAAGCAAACGTCATAACACACATTGGTAAAATCCATAATTGATCGTGAATTGAAGATATTTCTGAAATTGAATCAATGCTATCTAGTTGTGAATTCAACATTTGTTTTAGGTTTTTGATTTCATCTAAGTTTACAGAATCTAATTTTAGCGGTTTAGAATTGTGGTTTTTAATTTCATTTCGTTCCAAATTTATGTGTAATTTTGGGAGTTCGATTAATTTGAAATTATTTCTAGAATTTTGAAAATGTCTAATATGAATGTTATCAATTGTGATTTCGCATTTAGGGCTTAATTCCAAAACAAATGTTCCTTTCTTTAAGAAGGTGTCCTTTTCAGAGGAACACTTTTGAATAACGGTTACATGGTTCGGTAATATTACAATCCAGTTATTATTTTCAACTTTTTGCACTTTCACTACACTGATTTGTGCTGAAACAGGCGAACATGAAGAATTTCTTGAAAAAGTCAGGAGTTGAACTTCACAGGAGGTCGTCTGGTCGATGCGAATTGGGTCATTTTCGTGGCAGAGGTATTCTTCTTCGTAGATCTTCTGGCACGGTTGATCAAATTGGACGAATCTTTGCTCATTCAGGATAAGGTATTTATTTTCAGGTGTTATTATGTCAAAGGAATTGCCGTGGAAAACTGGGAGAGGATACAAATGAAAATAAGTATATTTTTCATTCTCGACAATTGGTATCTCGATTATAAACATTATTTTGTTATCTTTACTGTAACTTTTAATTTCAAAAGATCGTTCAAAGTTCAATAAATTTTCTAGTTTAGGTTCAAATGGTAATTTGTTACTTGAAAGTTGCGTAGCTACAAATTTGATTTCTTCTAATAAATCGCTGGGTTCGACTAGTGAATTATGAAAAGTGTTAATTTTTGAAAATGTTGTGGCAATAGAAATTTTCTCCAAAATATCATAAATTGCTTGATAGGAACTCTGAATCTGAGAGAGAATCACATGAGTTAAAAAATAAAAATGAGTGTCTACAACAGATAGTTCGTTGTTTTTCAATTCATTTTCTATTTGTATCATTCTAGCTCCAAGGACTCTTTGGTTATGTGCAATTGATTGAATACTATTATTAAAGGTGTGAATAGATTTTTCAAGCAATGTAATTTGTTCTTTTAATGATGTTTTAATTTTTATTTCGTCATTGGAAAGTATATTTATTGCATTTTCGTATTTTTCGGCATCGTTTTGGTCCAGATTTCCAGTTATCGATTTTATCATTGATCCTAATCCATTAATCAATCCTCTTTTTGATCTGGTTAATAAATTTGGATTTAATTGGCTAAGTTGAATATGTATTTTTGATTCTAAATTAGAGATTAGGTGATATGAATTATAAAATTCTTCTTTATAACCGTTTTTCGTTTGATTATATGATCGAAAATATTCTGAATATTTTGAAATTGAGTTTTTATATTGTAGAATTCATCAACGACTTTGGAAATGTCAAAGATTTGTATAAATGACCAAAAATCAATTTTGTTTTGAGCATTACCTAATTTAAGTGGAAGCAACCCAGGGTTATTATTTAAGTCGTGGAACTTGGGGTAGGAGATGGCTGCCGTGCAGGTAGTGAATCTGTAACAATTGGTTTTCTTAATTCTTTTATGTGAATGATTTCTGTTTTGTTTGGATTTCATTTTTCTGCGATTTCTACTCTATTTCTCTCTAATAATTTTATTATTTCGTAAGGTCCTAAAAATTTGTTAAACTTTTTATTTCTCACCTTTGGATTTTGCTTATATACAATTTGTCCTACATAAAATTCTTTACTTTGATCTCCTGCTGTATTTAATTTCGAAATTATTTTTTCTTTTTGAGTTTCTTGCGTTTGACTAACAGTTTTATACACTTGTTCTAATTTATTTTTGTGATTTTCGGCGTAATCGGCATAAAATAAACTAGGTAAAAATATTTCATTGGGGTTTCTTGCATTTGTGTGTCCGAAGGTTAATTCAAATGGGGTAAATTTAGTTGCGCTGTGAATTGTGTTATTATATCCAATGAGGGCATAATTCATCAAGTTTTCTTCGTTAGGATAAATTTCTTTGAGAATTCTGAGGTGTTCAATTATGGTTGAATGAAATCTTTCAACTATAGAATTGGACTCATGGTGATGGGGGGTACAAAAGTGAATTTTGATTTTGTGTAGATTTAAAATTTCTTTTACGGTATCATTTTGAAATTCCGATCCGTTGTCAACTATAATTTTTTCTGGTATTCCGAAACAACTGAGGTATCTGATTAATGCCTCACTGACATGTATTGCTGTTTTTCCTTCTATCGATATTGCTTGAGCGAATTTGGTAAAAGCATCAACGAGAGTTAGGTAAAATTTGTTATCGTATGTGAAAATATCCATGTGAACGATTTGGAAAGGTTTTGATGCGGTTTCAGTGATCATGAGCGGTACATACGGGGTTTTCCTTGAATACTTTGCTCTCTGGCAAATTTCACAAGAGTTTATGTAATTTGTTACTGAGATTTTAAGTCCTATCCAATAGTAATTTCTTTTGAGATAGTTTAATGTTTCGTTTATGCCACGGTGATTAGTTTTGCCTTCATGATGGTGTTTTATTAACATTAATTGCTCTTCATTTTCTTTTACGGTATTTACTAATTTGGTACATTTTATTAGTTTGGGTCCGGATTCCGAAAAATATTCTAAATATACTCGATTAAATTGTTCGTATAATTTATCGTTGTGGAAATATACACAGTACGTCTTTCCGGTAGTGGTATATTCCTTTAAAAATTGCAAAATAAGGTTATCGTTATTTTCAGAAGGTATTTTGAGAGTAATTATTGTATGATGTTGATAATTTTCTTGACTTACTTTAGAAATGGGGTAAACGTGAGGGAAAACTAAAATTTGATTGACTTTATTATTTATTATTTCATCTAGTATTTTAATTCCTGTATTGGTTGTCTCATGAAAATTTGAGTGTTGACTGTCTTGTGTACTATTTTCATGTTCGGGTTCCGGCGGTATGGTAATATCTTGAAGTATTTTAATTTTTCCTCGTTTTGGATTCGAAGTGGTCGGTGCGGGATTTTCAATTTGGTTAATTAATTGATCTTCATCAAAAGTCATTGATTCGCAAAGTTGTCTTAGGTATTCTGTGGATTCTATATTTATTTGTCCAGGATTATTGATTATTGATTCGTTTCCTAGGGCATTGATTTTTATGCGTGAAAGGGCATCAGCGTTAGTATTTAATTTACCTTTTTTATACACAATATCGTAATCAAATTCTTCTAATCGCAATCGCCATCTCACTAATTTTGAATTTGGTTCTTTGAGAGAGAAAAGCCATATTAGCGGTCTATGATCTGTATAGATAGTAAATTTTCTTCCAAACAGGTAGGGTCTAAAATATTTACATGCCCATACTATAGAAAGTAACTCTCTCTCTATGGTACTTAATTTTTGTTCTGATTCGTTTAATGTACGTGAAGCGTATGCTACTGGCTTATCTGATCCAATTGGTCCTTGTGATAATACTGCACCTAAAGCTACTCCAGAGGCGTCCGTCGTGAGAATAAATTTGTCTTTAAAATTTGGATAAGTTAAAATTGGGGCATTTATCAAGAGATTTTTACAAGTATTGAATGCAGAAATAAAGCTTTTATCGTGAATAATTTTAGCATTTTTCTTGAGACATTGAGTTAAGGGTTTTGTGATCTTGGCAAAATCTTTTATAAATTTCCTGTAATAACCAATCAATCCGAGAAAACTTTTGATTTCTTTTTGACTTTTTGGCAGCGGAAATTTTTTGATGGCATCTATTTTTTCAGGGTTTGGTTTGACTCCATCAGGGGTAATTACATGTCCAAGATAGTTTACTTCCTTCCTAAGAAATTCGCTTTTATCTAATTGTATTTTTAATTTAGATTTTCTTAACCTTTCAAAAATTGATTTCAATCGTTCAATATGTTCCTGAAGGGATGTACTAAATATTACTATGTCATCAAGGTAAACTAAACAAATTTCGTTTTGTAATCCGCGTAATACATTATCCATTACTCGTTGAAAGGTACTAGGGGCGTTCTTTAATCCAAAAGGCATTCTTTTGTATTGCCATAAACCATTTTCTGTTTTGAAAGCTGTTAGGGGTACGCTATCAGGGTGCATTTCGATTTGGTGGAAACCGTTCGCTAAATCTAATGTTGTGAAATATTGGGCTTTTCCGAGTTTATCTAAAATATCAGAAATATTTGGAAGTGGATATTTATCGTCTATTGTTCGTTCATTTAATTTCCTATAATCTACTACTAAACGCCATTTCTTTTTTCCAGAAGCATCAGGTTTTTTCGGTACTATCCATATTGGGCTACAGTATGGACTACTTGATGGTTCAATAATACCTTGTTGTAACATTTTTTGAATTTGGCTTTGAACTTCCGTTTTATGAATTTCTGGATATCGATAAGATTTAGTGAAAATTGGACTTGTATCCGTTAAATTTATTTTATGTTGAATTTCGTTAGTAAAGCTTAAAGGAATTTTGTCACAATAGAAAATATCTCGATATTCATAGCATAATTTACGTATTTCTTCTTTCTCTTCGGGATTGCAGTGTCCTAATCGAATGTTTTTTAAATTTGATTTTAATATGTTATCTTGATATTGATCTAATTCTTGGTTAGTTTCCATTTTTTCTATAAAATTGACTTCCATTATATTTAAAGATTCGACTTCGACTGGTTCATTGAATGTTAAAGTTCGTTCGGACTCACTAGAATTGATAATTGTCGTAATAGCGAAGTAATTAGAAATGTTAACAATTGCTCTTGGTGTTTCTAAATTTTCTGCAAATTTAATATAGTCTATATAACCTATTCCTTGGGGAATATTGACTGGGATTTTTTGAATTATTTCGGTTCGAGGTGGTAATTTGATAGTGTAATTTAATTTTGGTGTTTCGTTTCCGAAATATACAGGGACTTTCGCATATGGAGTGATAATTAATCCTTTACTGAAATCAAGGGAAGCTTGCATTTTCTCTAACAGATTTGTACCAATAATTCCATCATATTCATTGCTAAATTTGAAAACATAAAATTTTTGATATCCGTTTACATTAAAAATTTTAAAAATTGGTATTTCAATCACTTCGTTATGATAAGTAATATTATGAGCTGTTTGAATATTAAAATCTTCATTAAAAATGTAATTTTTGAAAAATTTGTGGGTTAATTCAGGGTCGATTATACATCTAGTGCTACCACTATCGATTAAAAATTTTGCGTTTAATTCTGCGATGTAAATATGTGGTAAGCGAGCGTTTTCAACGTTGTTGATATGTATTAAGGTGGGTTCTTTGTTACTGAGGTTGCAGGAAAATTTACAGCTTCGTCTACAGTGGCGTTATTTAATCCTGTCTCTACTGTTTGTTCGTCATTCATTCCAGTTATCTCAAGTCCTTGACTCAATTCATAGTTATATGGTTCGTTATAGTCTGGGAGATTCTCATAAAAATTTTCGGGATTGTTATAAATTTCAAAATTTTCTGGTCCTTCGTAATTATCGAAATTATGGTAATATTGAGAGGTATGAAGTTCTTGTGGATGTTCATAATAATTGGAATCTTCATTTGAGGATGGATATCCGGTCACATTATAAAGACGATAGGGCCTTGCACTACAAGTGCTAGTTTCCATGGGTTCGGGTTTATCGAAATTTTGGGTTCTCAAGTTTTGATTTTGTCTACTTTGATTCGGAAAAGATGGTCTTTGAATTGGAAAGTTATTATTTGATCGAACTAATTGACCATTTCTGAAAATCATCGGTTTCTGATAAGGTCCTCCCTGAAAAGGATTTGGTCTAAATTGAGGGGGATTAAACTGATTAGTCGGTGGTTTGAATTGAGGAAAATTAGATTGATTCATTGGCGGTTTGAAATTGAAATTTTGAGGGAATGGTCTTGGGGAGTTTTGTTGAAATTGTTGGTTAACTGACGGAAAATTCATTCTTTGATTTTGTTGCATCTTAGGTAAATTAAATTTTGAATGAGTCGGCATTGTAGGAGTTACTCTATTGACTGGTCTGTAATTTGGTTGGAAATTTAGAGCATTACTTCTATTCTGACTGTAAAGAAAATTTTCTTCCTCGATAACAAATGACATTGCTTCTTCTAAGTTTTTCGGGTTTCTAAGTCTGATGTTATTTTGCAAATGACCTTGTAGTCCTCGAATAAAAGTTTTTAATGATAAATTCTCGTAACTTTTTAACATAGTCGTTTTTTCCTCTTTGGTTAATTCTTTCTCAGGTGTTGAGTTTAATTTTGAAACAACTAAACTACGAGCATCTTGACATCTCATTCCAAAGTTATACGGAGATTCACCTTTCGAAGGGTTTAAAGTGATTAGATCTTGTACCAAGCAATCTAAATTTCTTTGATCACCAAAAGATAAATTTAAGGCATTTTTAATGTCTGCCCAGGTGTTTAATTCTGTTCGTGAACCTACTAAAGATAACGCTCTTCCGGTTAATTTTGATACAATTGCTCTTAAAAGAAAACTAACTGTGGCTTGATCTGTTCCAGAAAATTGTGTCATCAATGTGTCGCAATTTCCGATAAAGACATTAAGAGTATGGGGGTTACCGTCATATTTAGGGATAGTGTCAATGTACAGTCTGAGAAGTTGATAATTGTCTCCAGGCATTTCTGATTGTAAATTTGAACTTGTATTTTGAATTTCGTTAATTTGTAAAGTAGCGGGTCTTATCAGGTTTGGTCTTGTTCCAGAAACAGACAAAGTTTGTTCTAGTCCTTCAATAAGATCGTCTATATCTGTCATAAGTCAATTTTGAAGTAAAAATATACTTTTACGATGTGAATGAGAGAATGATAAATATCTTATATATATGTAGCGGGATAAATTGAGGTTTTAGGGAAAGCAAAGTTCGACTTACAGTAGTAGTAGAATCTTCAGCATTCTTGTTCGATTTCCTTTTCTTTCTTCGTTCTTCTTATCCTAACTGGTCAGGCGATGTGGTCCTTCCCAGGTCCTTAGTCTAGCTGGCTCGGGCGATGTGGTCCTTCACCAGGTCCTTAGTCTAGCTGGCTCAGGCGATGTGGTCCTTCACCAGGTTTCTGAGATTTCGGCGATTTCGGTCCTCGTCTCAGGCTGTTGGTCTCGGCGATGTTGTCCTCCTCCAACGGTCTTCTTGTGAGTTCTCGCAAACTCTCCACACTTCCGGATGATCGTAGTTTTCGTCAATAAATCGTTGATACGAACCGATCGAACGCGATTTTTGTCGTTTTAATCGTTTGACTATCCTACTGACTGCGCCAGTTTTGTTCGCGGAAGCCCGGATCAAGTTTTTAAAAAAACACAAGAAGTTTAATGTTGAGCTTTAATGTGTTCTCGATGAACGCATTTACAAAACTGAGGTACAAAGCTTCTCACCTACGATTCTACACATATATTTATCTCTTTTCCACTAAAGATTACATTACGCAATTCAGCATCCTATAAGTTTACGTTGGCAGCGGTTACAGGGACGTAACTACCGCACTAGACGACATAATCAAATTCAATAGACCGAAAACCGTAATATTTTTACATGAGAGCAAACATACCGCTCGTCGTGTAGCTAATGTACAATTAGTGAAAACTTTAACTACGACATTACTGTGGCTCGGGCATTTATGCTAATGCCAGAGACATTTTGGGCGATTAAAGTTAGTATTTCTCTGAATATTTCGTACCAAACTGGTCTCATTTGTGATTGAATTGATATTGTTTCTTCTTCTTAGGACGCCGTCTCCCTACGAAGGTTGGCGATCCAACTGGCTATAATGGTGCGTGAAACCGCACCTCGAAAGATCTCTATAGATGTCCGTCCGAACCATCGCCGCAGATCCTTAAGCCATGAGTTCTGCCGTCTGCCTATAGATCGTTTGCCTACTATCTTCCCTTCGATGAGGAGTCGAAGGAACTCGTACCGCTCCCCCCTCATTACGTGCCCGATGTATTGTAGCTTCCTTTCTTTAATGATTGTCAGCAGTTCTTTTCCTTTACCTATTCTCCTAAGCACTTCCTCGTTGGTTATCCTGTCCATCCAGGATATACGCAGTATACGGCGATACAAATACATCTCAAAGGCGTCAATGCGATTCTCCATTGATTGGCAGAATGTCCAGCTCTCGGAGCCATAGAGTAAAACTGGGAAGATGTAAGAGCGTAGTAAGCGTATCCGGAGCTGTAGATTAATGTCTCTACTGGTGAAGAGTTTCTTCATGGAGATGAACGTCCTTCTGGCCTGTTCTATCCTAGATTTGATTTTAATTTTAGGGTCACTGTTCTCGTTGACGAGAGCTCCAAGATATTTAACGGATGACACTTGTTCCACTACCTGGTTGTTAATTTGAAGGATCGCTCGTCTTGGAGAATACAACCACCTTGGTCTTGGCAACGTTTATTTGTATACCATACTGTGTGCTGTGTTCAACGATGAGGTCCATCATACTCTGGAGATGTAAGAGGCTGTCGGCAACCACGACCGTATCGTCGGCGAATCTTATATTGTTGATAAGGGTGCCGTTGATTTTCACGCCCCCTTTCACATTCTCCAGTGCCTCTCGGAACGCTGCCTCCGAGTATATATTAAAGAGGAGAGGGGACAGGACACACCCCTGTCTAACATCCCTTCTGATTTCTATTTCTTCGGATGTTGTGCTCTCTATCCCAATCTCTGCAGTTTGATGCCAGTACAGTTGCGTGATGATGTTCAGATCTCCCGCATCAACTCCGGTGTGTTTTAGGATCTCGATGAGCTTCTGATGCGAGACACAGTCGAAAGCTTTTCGGAAGTCAATAAAGCAGGCGTATATATCTACATTCGTGTCTCTGCATCTCTGTGTGAGGACGTTTAGAGAGAAGAGAACCTCACGCGTGCACACTCCGTTCTTAAATCCAAATTGTGTTTCTCCAGCCTGTCTCTCACATTTGGCATATATGCGAGTGTGGATGATGCGAAGAAATACCTTGAGGACGTGAGACATCAGGCTTATCATTCGGTGATAGTCGCATTGAGAAGCGTTCGGTTTTTTTGGCAGAGCAATGAACGTCGACCTCAGCCAGTCCGTTGGTATGTTTCCAGTTTCATGTATTGAGTTGAACAGCGATGTAATAAGTTTTAGGCCTCTATCATCTGCATTGACGAGCAGTTTCAGGGTTTCCGCGTGAATGTTGTCGGGTCCTACAGCCTTGTCATTTTTCTGGAGTTTTATAGCACGTCTCACTTCCTCTATCGTGATAGCAGGGCTGGGCTCATTGATACCATCATAGTCTCTAGGTATTTCGTGGGGTCGTGTGTCGTTGAAGAGGGCCTCAACATACTCCTTCCATCTCTTAAGCTTTTCCTCAACGCTCGTTAAGATCTTGTTGTTATTGTCCTTCAAAATACCGTAGATCTGCTTGCGTTGTGTGTTTGTGAATTCCTTGATCTTTTTGTGCAGATTAAAGGAGTCGTGCTTTTTGTTTAGTGCCTCCATTTCGCTGCATTTTTCAGCTAGCCACCCTTCCCTTGCCTTTCGGCATTCTGATCTCAATGCCTTGTTCAGCTCGTTGTATCGGTTATCGTCTGTGGCGTATGTGATATTGTTTATAGTTCCAATTTTAGGGGGTTCTGGCTCGGATATTGGTTGTGCATTGACGGAAGTAGAAGTGGATGTCGATGATCTCAGCATATCCGCCACATCTCTTTTCCTTTTTAACAAAGTGTCAATGTACCCATTTCTCTCCACAGGGTCTGGCTACTTTTTATTGAACAAGTAATCATCTCAAATTATGCTCATACAAGTATGTACTTTTTGTTTGAAAGTGATTTGTTCGTCCGAAGATATGTTTCAAGACAGGCTCGTAGTTATAGACCACCCCAATTGCTGCATCGTGTGCGACCATTTACCGTCAGATCTACTGGGCGAACCACTGACGGTGAGAATAATGCACTGTCCAGAAAACGACGACATGAGTGTTTTCCAAATTCAACCGAAATTTACTGCTATGAATCTATGACTATAAACTCTGTAGATACAGATATTATTCCTGATTTAAGTTGTAATAAATGTATTAATAATTTTTGTTTTTGCTTTGTAGATTATGTGGAAAAGTAAAAATAGTATGTACTAGTAAATAAAATTTGCATTCTTTACATTTTCGACATCTGCAAGTATTTTATGGTTTGAATCCCGGGTGAAGCCGTTACAGTTTACAAAAATACTTGGTGTAATACATAATTTTGTTAATTTTCTACCCATCTATCCCCCTTCAAAGAAGTTTTAAAACCAATACGGACCGCCACTGGACACTAGGCGGCTCGCCACGAAAGGTAGGTTGCCTAACTACTCGTTTTCGCCACTGTACGATAGGTGGCGCTTATGGTTCTTCATGTTCCGTGCTCACGGGACTGTCAATGACTTTTGTGTTCCGTGCTTTGACGTGAAGCTCGGCGCGACGACCCCGGGGGGCCCGCGGAAAGTAGCTGGGGGTGGGGGGGAGTAGCCCTAGGTGGGAGCGCGGCGGGGCGCGGGCTTCGGGGCTGGTGGTAGACGGTTTGCAAAAGTGAGGTTATGTTACCAATTTTGACGCCGAACTCTCATAGTCCATCTACTAGGGAAAAATCGGATCTTACCTCCTTCTTGGGGGGGGTTGACATTTTTTGTCCAAAATAACCTCGGGAATCGATAAAGGACACAATTTTTCATTGAAAAATTACACATTTTCCGACGGTTTTTTGCGAATAACTTAAAAACTATGTGTCTAACGATAAAAAGTGTAAGAAACATAATTGTAGCTTAAATAAAACAAAGAGACAAGTTTTGTTTATAAATCTTCTAGTTGCAATAAAAAGCGAGATATATGGTAGGTGAAAAGAGACTTATTTTACAATTAAGAAAACACGTTTAGTATTTTGACCGTATCTCCTTCAATTTTAAAGCTATCACAACCATAAAAAACATTTTAAAAAACATTTGATAGACGGGCTACAAGATTAAACAGTTTTGTGGAGACCCAGCACCCTTAATTTTTTAAAGGTAAAGAGTTAAATGGCTCCGGACAGCTAGTACCCACCCCACGGCATTTACTTTACTCGCTATTATTTTCTTTAAGTTTCATTGTACAGAAATTTAAAAAAAAATTATTCGTTGAAATGAAAGCTACATTTTAATCCTTTACGAAATTTAACATATCTATAGTCTTTTATAAAGTTATTTCGAGAACAAGAGAATTTTCTAGAAATATTAAAACAAAACGTAAAAATTAAATTTTTTTATTAAATAATATTAAATATTTTTGTTACAAATTTAAATTAACATTTTTCAAAATGTATGCATTTAAACCTGTCAAACTTTTTTAGCATATAAATAACACTAAAATGAAAGATATCGTAGAGGGAAAACGAGGCATTTCAATTTTGGTGGTAGTGGGGTTCCTTTTACTGCTAATTTTTTCTTAAAAAATTTGAGTAGGTAGTCAATTTTTTTTTGCAACGTATCTCGCTTAGTTTGAATGCAATCGACATTTAGCAGAACTCCTTTTAAAGGGCTTTTTAAGCACTACACACAGTGTTTTAAGCATTATACCCCTAAAATCGATAATTTTTCTATATGTAGGTAAAGGAAAATGTCTCAACCACGTGTCAATTATATTCGATAAAAATTCGGTTACAGGTTTCGTCTTCAAGCGATCATCAGACCTAATTAACATCTATTGATATCAATTAGAACATTGGAACATAGACCAGACCAAATCAATATTAACCTTAAATATATATAAAACTCAAACAGATTAGTAGAAACCTTCGTAAGAATTACGATAAACTCAAGTTTACTTTTTCGATGTTCAAGTAATGTATGGGAACGTGAGGGATAACCACTCAACACTCTTAAAAGTTGTTCAATAATAATCGATAGTGTAAGGAAAGAAACGTGTCGAAGGTGTGACATCAGCTACTAGAGGATATGAGTTTGATAACTTTTCTGTTGTTTCAAATTGAATCACCGATTCGCGCATATAAAAAAACTCTCCTTTCACCCACCATATCTCGCTTTTATTGCAACTAGAAGATTTCTAGAAGAAACATATCTCGTTGTTTTTATAAGCTACAATTATATTTCGTTAGACGCATAGTTTTTAATTTATTCATAAAAATCGTCCGAAAAAGTGTCATTTTTCAATGAAAATAGCAAGTTTCCGATCACGAATAACTCAAAAGGTATTGAATTTTCAAAAATAAATTGATGGATAATAAATGGGTGATGGGTGATGGGTGAATAAACACTTTTTGATTAGAATTGTGTCCTCTATCGACTCCTGAGGTTATTTTGGCCGAAAAAATGTCCACCCCCACCTGAAGGGGTGGTAACCACCCCCAGAGTAAAGGCTGCGGTCGGGTCAATGTCACTTTTAAAGTTAAGGGTCAAATAAGCCTAATTCCAAAATTTCATGTTAATCGGTTCATAGTCAAAGAATTCGGAGGGGTATCGCTTTAATAACTGGACTAGAGAATCGTTAATAGACTCCATAGAATCGTAGATACCGTAGGTAACTATTAAAATTGTATCGTAGGGTAAAGAAATACGTTTTTACGACAAATGAGAGAATCTCTGCATTCGCCTTACTTACAGGTCATCCATTCGATAGTTTTCGGCTTTGATCACCAACAATCGTATCTGGGACAACTTATCCGCGACATTTGTGTCCAATCTCAACCTGGCGTTCTCTAGGTCCGTTAATTTCTCCATGAGCTTCCCCATGGACCCTTCCTCGTGAGGGAACCAAGCGTTGGACTACAGATTCATCACCAAAACCGATCGTTTACCTTCTCTTCATCTAGTTTACCTCTAAGCTTTCCAGGTTTAAATACCCAGCCAGGGATTGCACCAAATCTACAGCTAATCCCATGTTATCCACGTGCAACGTGACCATCCAGGATATCTCGAACACCATCACCAACGACGAGTCGTCCCTCAGGCACCTCAGCTACAACGTCAGGTTCGAGCCAAACTCGAATTCCATTTCTGAGGGGAACAGGAAGTTCTGATTGCTATACAGGCAGATCCGCTGGACCCTCTCGTTCAGCTTGAAGTTGACCCAACTTTGCGGAGCTGTCACGTCGCTCTTCGTTTTGAGGTGTACATGGTGAATTTCGGGAATTGTCGCGTTATTTCGAATACGTGGAACTTAATGCTTTTCGGGTAACCGACGAGGACCTAGAAGGGATGTAATGGGTTTTCCGGGTTATAGCTACAGGTTTTTGATCTGTGAATACCTTCACGTGGATGGCGACTGAATTGTCTTTAGGGAGCACCAACGGCACTGACAACTCCGACTTTAGTTTAGCGAGAGGGGTATGGACGACGTGTTTTTCACCCTTGAAAATTCCCTCGGGGAAAATAAGAACAGCTCTTATTATGGTCGAATTATTAGTAGATATGTAAACTTCATCGTAGGGCTACAAACAAACTAGATTAATCCAGTAAACTACACCCACAAATCAGTTGTAATTTTTATACTTATACTCTTTACAATCACACTTGTGATAGACTACAAATTCCAGATTTACAACCACTTACTCTATATTTAATTTTGGATTGTTCAACACTAGTCTGTACAAAGGAAACCCATACAATTTTCCGAGGTTTTTTCGGTAAAAAATTTTCATATGAACCATCCAGCATGTAAAACATTTTTGGAATTGGCGAATACAACGAGGTTAGAAGTTGAATTGAAGGTATTCAAAATAGTCAAATAAACCAAATTTCGTTTCTTCATGAAAATGAGAAATTTGTTTCCGTGAGAATGACCAATTTGGAAATATGATAATTTTAGTTGAAAGTAATTTTCGCATCACACTATTAAAAGCTTAGATAAAATAAATTCGTAATATACTCAAACTAAATGTTATTGATTGAATGTACTATAAGTTTTTATTGTGCTGTAAGTAATTTTTGAAGGATACTAAAAATCCCCATTCGCTAATCTTATAACAGTTATCAGGATAGAAAGGCCAATATGCAAGGAAATATACTAAGTTTAAGCGCACGAAATTATGCCCATGAAATTTCACAATTAAATACAATAATGTTTAAAATATGCAAGTAAAAATCATACTTGAGAAATTATTATCAACCATATTTTCCCAAATAAATTATGACGACTCAGAAGACCACGTCAAGAGAATATTTTTGTAATTTTATTTGTTTTTTTTTCTATAAGAGAAAAACTCCCTTCCACATCTCGCGGTTTCAAAATGCACACCAGCAATCTTTAGTGGTATCTCAACAATAGAAATTGTTCTTTCAAAGTTGCAAACATTCGACGAATACACATATACGAGTAGTTCACTATTCACATTATTAATTCGGTTACATAATTAATGATAACACTATTAGGAAACTGACTAGTTGTTATATATTTTTATAAACCCGAAACGCGTATGGAGCTGCATTAACGCCAGTTGTCCTTATTTTTGCCTGTCTCAAGTTACTTTGGAAACAGTATGAATTGGTAGATTCGAGAGTGAACATATTATGAACGCGCGACGAGTGAAATGTATTAGAAAGAGATGAGAAGAGAAAAGAGAATTTACAATTCACTTTTCACTTAAATTTCACGATTTCAAGAATAGTATCAGTAAAGGTGCTCCTACTCCAAAATTACAAGATTATAGTAACGTTACTAACTGGATGGTCTTTACCATTGCTGCAATAGCGTTTCAAGCTTTATTGTTTACTTATAATAGTAACGAAGGATCATGTTCTCTAAAAGATATTTCGAAAGAGTTCCCGACACGTACGAAAGATTTTTCGAGACCGCACTAGACGACATAATCAAATTCAATAGACCGAAAACCGTAATATTTTTACATGAGAGCAAACATACCGCTCGTCGTGTAGCTAATGTACAATTAGTGAAAACTTTAACTACGACATTACTGTGGCTCGGGCATTTATGCTAATGCCAGAGACATTTTGGGCGATTAAAGTTAGTATTTCTCTGAATATTTCGTACCAAACTGGTCTCATTTGTGATTGAATTGATATTGTTTCTTCTTCTTAGGACGCCGTCTCCCTACGAAGGTTGGCGATCCAACTGGCTATAATGGTGCGTGAAACCGCACCTCGAAAGATCTCTATAGATGTCCGTCCGAACCATCGCCGCAGATCCTTAAGCCATGAGTTCTGCCGTCTGCCTATAGATCGTTTGCCTACTATCTTCCCTTCGATGAGGAGTCGAAGGAACTCGTACCGCTCCCCCCTCATTACGTGCCCGATGTATTGTAGCTTCCTTTCTTTAATGATTGTCAGCAGTTCTTTTCCTTTACCTATTCTCCTAAGCACTTCCTCGTTGGTTATCCTGTCCATCCAGGATATACGCAGTATACGGCGATACAAATACATCTCAAAGGCGTCAATGCGATTCTCCATTGATTGGCAGAATGTCCAGCTCTCGGAGCCATAGAGTAAAACTGGGAAGATGTAAGAGCGTAGTAAGCGTATCCGGAGCTGTAGATTAATGTCTCTACTGGTGAAGAGTTTCTTCATGGAGATGAACGTCCTTCTGGCCTGTTCTATCCTAGATTTGATTTTAATTTTAGGGTCACTGTTCTCGTTGACGAGAGCTCCAAGATATTTAACGGATGACACTTGTTCCACTACCTGGTTGTTAATTTGAAGGATCGCTCGTCTTGGAGAATACAACCACCTTGGTCTTGGCAACGTTTATTTGTATACCATA
>CAMIUK010000036.1:0-31655 GCA_946251905.1 Cryptocephalus moraei
TGCACATGCACATGCACATGCACATGCACATGCACATGCACATGCACATGCACATGCACATGCACATGCACATGCACATGCACATGCACATGCACATGCACATGCACATGCACATGCACATGCACATGCACATGCACATGCACATGCACATGCACATGCACATGCACATGCACATGCACATGCACATGCACATGCACATGCACATGCACATGCACATGCACATGCACATGCACATGCACATGCACATGCACATGCAAATGCACATGCACATGCACATGCACATGCACATGCACATGCACATGCACATGCACATGCACATGCACATGCACATGCACATGCCCATTGCACATGCACATGCACATGCACATGCCCATGCACATGCACATGCACATGCACATGCACATGCACATGCACATGCACATGCACATGCACATGCACATGCACATGCACATGCACATGCACATGCAAATGCACATGCACATGCACATGCACATGCACATGCACATGCACATGCACATGCAAATGCACAATGCACATGCACATGAACATGCACATGCACATGCACATGCACATGCACATGCACATGCACATGCACATGCACATGCACATGCACATGCACATGCACATGCACATGCACATGCACATGCACCATGAACATGCACATGCACATGCACATGCACATGCACATGCACATGCACATGCACATGCACATGCACATGCACATGCACATGCACATGCACATGCACATGCACATGCACATGCACATGCACATGCACATGCACATGCACATGCACATGCACATGCACATGCACATGCACATGCACATGCACATGCACATGCACATGCACATGCACATGCACATGCACATGCACATGCACATGCACATGCACATGCACATGCACATGCACATGCACATGCACATGACACATGCACATGCACATGCACATGCACATGCACATGCACATGCACATGCACATGCACATGCACATGCACATGCACATGCACATGCACATGCACATGCACATGCACATGCACATGCACATGCACATGCAAATGCACATGCACATGCACATGCACATGCACATGCACATGCACATGCACATACACATGCACATGCACATGCACATGCACATGCCCATGCACATGCACATGCACATGCACATGCCCATGCACATGCACATGCACATGCACATGCACATGCACATGCACATGCACATGCACATGCACATGCACATGCACATGCACATGCACATGCACATGCAAATGCACATGCACATGCACATGCACATGCACATGCACATGCACATGCACATGCACATGCACATGCACATGCACATGCACATGCACATGCACATGCACATGCACATGCACATGCACATGCACATGCACATGCACATGCACATGCACATGCACATGCACATGCACATGCACATGCACATGCACATGCACATGCACATGCACATGCACATGCACATGCACATGCACATGCACATGCACATGCACATGCACATGCACATGCACATGCACATGCACATGCACATGCACATGCACATGCACATGCACATGCACATGCACATGCACATGCACATGCACATGCACATGCACATGCACATGCACATGCACATGCACATGCCCATGCACATGCACATGCACATGCACATGCACATGCACATGCACATACACATGCACATGCACATGCACATGCACATGCACATGCACATGCACATGCACATGCACATGCACATGCACATGCACATGCACATGCACATGCACATGCACATGCACATGCACATGCACATGCACATGCACATGCACATACACATGCACATGCACATGCACATGCACATGCACATGCACATGCACATGCACATGCACATGCACATGCACATGCACATGCACATGCACATGCACATGCACATGCACATGCACATGCACATGCACATGCAGCACATGCACATGCACATGCACATGCACATGCACATGCACATGCACATGCACATGCACATGCACATGCACATGCACATGCACATGCACATGCAAATGCACATGCACATGCACATGCACATGCACATGCACATGCACATGCACATGCACATGCACATGCACATGCACATGCACATGCACATGCACATGCACATGCACATGCACATGCACATGCACATGCACATGCACATGCACATGCACATGCACATGCACATGCACATGCACATGCACATGCACATGCACATGCACATGCACATGCACATGCACATGCACATGCACATGCACATGCACATGCAAATGCACATGCACATGCACATGCACATGCACATGCACATGCACATGCACATGCACATGCACATGCACATGCACATGCACATACACATGCACATGCACATGCACATGCACATGCAAATGCACATGCACATGCACATGCACATGCACATGCACATGCACATGCACATGCACATGCACATGCACATGCGCATGCACATGCACATGCACATGCCCATGCACATGCACATGCACATGCACATGCACATTCACATGCACATGCACATGCACATGCACATGCACATGCACATGTACATGCACATGCACATGCACATGCACATGCACATGCACATGCACATGCACATGCACATGCACATGCACATGCACATGCACATGCACATGCACATGCACATGCACATGCACATGCACATGCACATGCACATGCACATGCACATGCACATGCACATGCACATGCACATGCACATGCACATGCACATGCACATGCACATGCACATGCACATGCACATGCACATGCACATGCACATGCACATGCACATGCACATGCACATGCACATGCACATGCACATGCACATGCACATACACATGCACATGCACATGCACATGCACATGCACATGCACATGCACATGCACATACACATGCACATGCACATGCACATGCACATGCACATGCACATGCACATGCACATGCACATGCACATGCACATGCACATGCACATGCACATGCACATGCACATGCACATGCACATGCACATGCACATGCACATGCACATGCACATGCACATGCACATGCACATGCACATGCACATGCACATGCACATGCACATGCACATGCACATGCACATGCACATGCACATGCACATGCACATGCACATGCACATGCACATGCACATGCACATGCACATGCACATGCACATGCACATGCACATGCACATGCACATGCACATGCACATGCACATGCACATGCACATGCACATGCACATGCACATGCACATGCACATGCACATGCACATGCACATGCACATGCACATGCACATGCACATGCACATGCACATGCACATGCACATGCACATGCACATGCACATGCACATACACATGCACATGCACATGCACATGCACATGCACATGCACATGCACATGCACATGCACATGCACATGCACATGCACATGCACATGCACATGCACATGCACATGCACATGCACATGCACATGCAAATGCACATGCACATGCACATGCACATGCACATGCACATGCACATGCACATACACATGCACATGCACATGCACATGCACATGCACATGCACATGCACATGCCCATGCACATGCACATGCACATGCACATGCACATGCACATGCACATGCACATGCACATGCACATGCACATGCACATGCACATGCACATGCACATGCACATGCACATGCACATGCAAATGCACATGCACATGCACATGCACATGCACATGCACATGCACATGCACATGCACATGCACATGCAAATGCACATGCACATGCACATGCACATGCACATGCACATGCACATGCACATGCACATGCACATGCACATGCACATGCACATGCACATGCACATGCACATGCACATGCACATGCACATGCACATGCACATGCACATGCACATGCACATGCACATGCACATACACATGCACATGCACATGCACATGCACATGCAAATGCACATGCACATGCACATGCACATGCACATGCACATGCACATGCACATGCACATGCACATGCACATGCGCATGCACATGCACATGCACATGCCCATGCACATGCACATGCACATGCACATGCACATTCACATGCACATGCACATGCACATGCACATGCACATGCACATGTACATGCACATGCACATGCACATGCACATGCACATGCACATGCACATGCACATGCACATGCACATGCACATGCACATGCACATGCACATGCACATTCACATGCACATGCACATGCACATGCACATGCACATGCACATGCACATGCACATTCACATGCACATGCACATGCACATGCACATGCACATGCACATGCACATGCACATGCACATGCACATGCACATGCACATGCACATGCACATGCACATGCACATGCACATGCACATGCACATGCACATGCACATGCACATGCACATGCACATGCACATGCACATGCACATGCACATGCACATGCACATGCATATGCACATTCACATGCATGTGCATGTGCATGTGCATGTGCATGTGCATGTGCATGTGCATGTGCATGTGCATGTGCATGTGCATGTGCATGTGCATGTGCATGGGCATGTGCATGTGCATGTGCATGTGCATGTGCATGTGCATGTGCATGTGCATGTGTATGTGCATGTGCATGTGCATGTGCATGTGCATGTGCATTGTGCATGTGCATTTGCATGTGCATGTGCATGTGCATGTGCATGTGCATGTGCATGTGCATGTGCATGTGCATGTGCATGTGCATGTGCATGTGCATGTGCATGTGCATGTGCATGTGCATGTGCATGTGCATGTGCATGTGCATGTGCATGTGCATGTGCATGTGCATGTGCATGTGCATGTGCATGTGCATGTGCATGTGCATGTGCATGTGCATGTGCATGTGCATGTGCATGTGCATGTGCATGTGCATGTGCATGTGCATGTGCATGTGCATGTGCATGTGCATGTGCATGTGCATGTGCATGTGCATGTGCATGTGCATGTGCATGTGCATGTGCATGTGCATGTGCATGTGCATGTGCATGTGCATGTGCATGTGCATGTGCATGTGCATGTGCATGTGTATGTGCATGTGCATGTGCATGTGCATGTGCATGTGCATGTGCATGTGCATGTGTATGTGCATGTGCATGTGCATGTGCATGTGCATGTGCATGTGCATGTGCATGTGCATGTGCATGTGCATGTGCATGTGCATGTGCATGTGCATGTGCATGTGCATGTGCATGTGCATGTGCATGTGCATGTGCATGTGCATGTGGCATGTGCATGTGCATGTGCATGTGCATGTGCATGTGCATGTGCATGTGCATGTGCATGTGCATGTGCATGTGCATGTGCATGTGCATGTGCATGTGCATGTGCATGTGCATGTGCATGTGCATGTGCATGTGCATGTGCATGTGCATGTGCATGTGCATGTGCATGTACATGTGCATGTGCATGTGCATGTGCATGTGCATGTGCATGTGCATGTGCATGTGCATGTGCATGTGCATGTGTATGTGCATGTGAATGTGCATGTGCATGTGCATGTGCATGTGCATGGGCATGTGCATGTGCATGTGCATGTGCATGTGCATGTGCATGTGCATGTGCATGTGCATGTGCATGTGCATGTGCATGTGCATGTGCATGTGCATGTGCATGTGCATGTGCATGTGCATGTGCATGTGCATGTGCATGTGCATGTGCATGTGCATGTGCATGTGCATGTGCATGTGCATGTGCATGTGCATGTGCATGTGCATGTGCATGTGCATGTGCATGTGCATGTGCATGTGCATGTGCATGTGCATGTGCATGTGCATGTGCATGTGCATGTGCATGTGCATGTGCATGTGCATTTGCATGTGCATGTGCATGTGCATGTGCATGTGCATGTGCATGTGCATTTGCATGTGCATGTGCATGTGCATGTGCATGTGCATGTGCATGCATGTGCATGTGCATGTGCATGTGCATGTGCATGTGCATGTGCATGTGCATGTGCATGGGCATGTGCATGTGCATGTGCATGTGCATGGGCATGTGCATGTGCATGTGCATGTGCATGTGTATGTGCATGTGCATGTGCATGTGCATGTGCATGTGCATGTGCATTTGCATGTGCATGTGCATGTGCATGTGCATGTGCATGTGCATGTGCATGTGCATGTGCATGTGCATGTGCATGTGCATGTGCATGTGCATGTGCATGTGCATGTGCATGTGCATGTGCATGTGCATGTGCATGTGCATGTGCATGTGTATGTGCATGTGCATGTGCATGTGCATGTGCATGTGCATGTGCATGTGCATGTGCATGTGCATGTGCATGTGCATGTGCATGTGCATGTGCATGTGAATGTGCATGTGCATGTGCATGTGCATGTGCATGTGCATGTGCATGTGCATGTGCATGTGCATGTGCATGTGCATGTGCAATGTGCATGTGCATGTGCATGTGCATGTGCATGTGCATGTGAATGTGCATGTGCATGTGCATGTGCATGTGCATGTGCATGTGCATGTGCATGTTCATGTGCATGTGCATGTGCATGTGCATGTGCATGTGCATGTGCATGTGCATGTGCATGTGCATGTGCATGTGCATGTGCATGTGCATGTGCATGTTCATGTGCATGTGCATGTGCATTTGCATGTGCATGTGCATGTGCATGTGCATGTGCATGTGCATGTGCATGTGCATTTGCATGTGCATGTGCATGTGCATGTGCATGTGCATGTGCATGTGCATGTGCATGTGCATGTGCATGTGCATGTGCATGTGCATGTGCATGTGCATGGGCATGTGCATGTGCATGTGCATGTGCATGGGCATGTGCATGTGCATGTGCATGTGCATGTGCATGTGCATGTGCATGTGCATGTGCATGTGCATGTGCATGTGCATGTGCATTTGCATGTGCATGTGCATGTGCATGTGCATGTGCATGTGCATGTGCATGTGCATGTGCATGTGCATGTGCATGTGCATGTGCATGTGCATGTGCATGTGCATGTGCATGTGCATGTGCATGTGCATGTGCATGTGCATGTGCATGTGCATGTGCATGTGCATGTGCATGTGCATGTGCATGTGCATGTGCATGTGCATGTGCATGTGCATGTGCATGTGCATGTGCATGTGCATGTGCATGTGCATGTGCATGTGCATGTGCATGTGCATGTGCATGTGCATGTGCATGTGCATGTGCATGTGCATGTGCATGGGTATGTGCATGTGCATGTGCATGTGCATGTGCATGTGCATGTGCATGTGTTTGTAGCACTATATTTATGGCAACGTGTGTGTGAATATTCCTGTGTTATGGCAACTGCTAAAATTGTGGCAACTTACACTCCGTGCCATAACTGTAACGGTGGATTTTAGCCATACCCTTCAACCAATTTTCAAGAGATATATCCGAAATCATGGGTATTGAACAATAGAGCATTTATTAAATGAAACCCCTGACACTGTGCCACTGGTTCGCCCCATTTTACCAAAAAAGTGGGTAAAGTGTGTGAGTAGTTATAATTCAGTTTTATTCACATAGTATGTACATACAGTACTGTGGCACATATTTTTTGCGACTGAGGCGACATCTGCGTATAACCTTGATGTGAAATTGCGACGTTTCTGCTCGAATGATTCTGTTTATGTATTCTAACCGTATTTCGTGTTCGGCTATCGTATATCGTGCGGCTTATACTGTACGGGTGTAGTAGTGTGTCACAGTAAATTTATTAGAGAAATTAAAATATCTCACTCTAAATTAATCACTAAATTAAATAATATAAAATAATAATAATTAAACTAAAAATTAATAATATTGTTAATAAATTTTTAATAAATTACCCTTCGAAATTTCCCTACTATTTCCGGAGGTGTTCAATAAAAGTGAAATATGAATAAACCAGATTTTTTATCAAAATTTGTCACACGATTATTTCTATTAAGAAAAGGTTTTAAATAAATACTTCAATTACATTCTATAAGAAAATACGTCCGTACGGCCGTCAAAGGGTGGTAACAGGGATAGAAAAATGATTAATTCAAATAAATTGAAAACATCCCCACTAATGTTCCAATTTTTTCCTCAAATATTTGATAATACGGATGCAAATCAATACTAATGGTCAAAAAAATCCTCCGCTTCAGCTCACAGCGCAGTTGAAATAGTGGTGAATAATGACAAGCATGCGGTTTTCAAGTTTATCATATTCTACTTATTTTCAAACTTCTAATTAAATCATACGCATCACAAAAACTCCCAAACGAATGTGGGTGGATAGAAATAGTGGTGGCAAGCTTTGAATTAAATAATTTTCGTCATTAGAGACTAACTAAATGTTCCAATAAATTGTAGTTAGCGGTTGGTTAAACGGATGCTTAAAATTATTATTGTCGAGAAAACTTCCCGAGGTTAGTGAAAATAGGGGAGAAAAATGAAAAAAAATTACATTTTCAGAGACGGTTGTTACGCTAATTTTTCTCCAAAAATTTCCAACAAAGTCAATTAACTACCTATGATGAAAAAAATTTTCGTGCGGTACTCAGGGTTCTTATGTAATAGGAGATAGTTATTCATTCGGAAAAGTTAAAATCACTTATTAAAATCTTTGATTTCATAAATATTTACTTAAAGTGATATCTACCATTTCAATTCATTAAATGGATGTTAAATAGTTATTACTGCCTAAACAATTTCCCTCTTCCTTCGGTTTTTAAAAAGTTTAATTAGCCCATTATTTAACCGCTTCGATTTACCTGCAATTTGAAATATTCATAGGAAAAATGTCAAAAAAAGTTATATAAGTGCCGATATGTGCTTTTAGCCTGGGGCTGAATGACACCTCTTCTCATGGGTGAAAATATTCAACCTCAAAATAACACCGGAAATCGATATTAATTTCAAGCAAAAAATGTTATATAAACTTCTCTCGGTAAGTTAATATTTTCAGAGTATTCACGATTTAAATTGTTGATTTTGTACCTGAAAAATGCATGTTTTTGAGAAGTTTTTCAAAAATAACTCGAAAACAGTAAATTTTAACACAAAAGTTATGAGAATAAAAAAAAACCTTTTAAAATAATGAATCGAATGGCGCTTTTAAATTTTTATCGCAGCGACATAACTCTAGATGCAGCTTGATAAAGGTCTAAGTTTATTTGAAATAACCTAGAATCGAACATTTTATCATGAAATATTGCAAAAAGGAGTAGTTTTTAAAAAAAATCATAAACTATTTTTTAAAAGTGAGGCCTTTAAAATGTGCTAACACAAAAGTGATTTGGAAGGAAAATAACCGAGTTATTACAAAAACAAAACTATTGTATCAAAAAAAAGAAAATAAGTCAATAAATTTTCCACAAAAATTAAACTCTAACAAACACACCCTTAATATGTAAAATTAGGTATATTTATATACTAACTTGTCCTCAAATTTTAAACAGTTTGAAATACTCACATTTTAACAAAACTTCAATTAAGGGTTCAATTATTTTTTGAAATGCTATAAAAATTATCCGTTTTTTTTTATAAATTACTCGAAAACTAAAAGAGATATGAAAAATATACACGAACTCTAAAATGTAGAATTTTTTTGCTGAGAGTTTTTAATTTTTTTTTTAATTTTTCTACTATGAAAACAAATTGAGATATTGTCATTTATAATTTGCATATAAGTGTGAGAAGTACCTTTTTGGAGTCCTTTAAATCGCATCCTCTAAAAATGAAGGACTTCAAAAAAATCCCAACTTAACAAATCTGATAACGTTCAAAATTTTCTACAAAATAAGCTTTTGACCAATATATTTAAAATTAAAGAAATTATCGTTAAAAAACCATTTACGTTTTCCTGTCTTTTTTTCGGGGCGTATAAATATCTCCAGTTTCAACTATTTGTTCAACTAAATATGGTTTTTGAAATTTTTTCTAGTATTTAAATAAAAATCCTACAATATTTTGGAGGAAAGGGTGATTTTTTTTTGGTTAAAAGAGCGAAATATTTGAGAAATATTATTAAAAATAATGAGATTTTATTTAATTACACTCACAACATTGACCAATTTAAAATTATAGCAAACATTATTTATGTATTACCCTATAAAGGGTGTTTTTAAGGGTTGAATAAATGGAGTACATCGCAAAGTAGACTTGCAAATGGTAAAATAAATGTAATGTATTATAAACGGACCATTACAATTTGGAAATATAGAAAAAAAATATAAATTTCTTTGTTTTGAAATTTTGAAATAGTTAAGAAATTAAGCTATGAACATTAAATAGATTTTAATTCACTCTAAATTGCATCATTAAATAATTTAATTAAAAAGAATAATTTTTACTTTTTAATAATAAAATTTACAATATTAGCTTTTGTTTTATCCGTCAAAAGCGATACAAATCTGATATCGCTAATTTGCACAAACAAGTTTTTGTGTCTAACATAATAATATTATAATTTGATATAAATTTTGATTCTTCTTGGGCTGTTATTGAGATTTTCGTCTTACATTCTTCTGTTTTATTTTATAAAAGAATTAGTTACATAAGGTAACAGTTTTTACATCATCATGAAAATAGCTGGACCATCTAGTAAAAACGAGGAGAAAAATGAGGTGGTCACTTAAAAGAAAAGGTGACGTCATTGTGCAAAAGTACATGACGCAGTAAGTAAAAATGTTATTTCGTAAGGTGCATAAAGAAAAAAATTAATTGGCTTGTCAGGGCGTTTTCCTTGTAAACATTAAATAACGTAATTATGAATTTTGTCCCTTACTTCATCACCACAATGTATGTCTGTACAAATAAAAAAATAAACAGGACATAAAACTAACAGCAGATATGCTGTTGTACCATCCCACTCTTCAAAAAAAAATTGTATAACTTTATTCTATCATCCCACTGCCCAGGATCATTTCTAGAGCTTTACTTAATAATCCCCAATCCCTGCAAAACAGTGTAAGAAATTTATTAATCCATCGTACTCGACAAATATCCTTTGTAGTCATTAATTTGAACATCTCACTTCCCAAAAAAGTTGTATAAAGTCTAACCATCGCACTCCCTAAAATACAGGCGTAGAAATTTATTTATTTTATTTAATTAATTAATTAATTAATTAATTTTAATATTTATTTTAATTTTATTTAACAAAATGCCCTGTTAGTAATTTATTCAACAATTCCGTTTTTTCAAAAAAGACCTGTAAAGATTCATTTAGTAATGTGAGTCCTGCTGCTGAAAATAAAACCTTGTAGGGATTGATTCAGGTATATTACTTCCAAAAACATAATTTTAGAAATAATTTAAACAAACCCACTCTTAACAAATCGTTGTAGGAAATTATTCTAGAAATGAAATGTAGATGTGCATTTAAAAGAAATATATTCCTATAACGAAATTTTGGGGAGACGGTTAGTTCAAAAAATTCTAAATGGGTTTTTTGGGAATCTGTTGATTTTTTGACCTGTTTATTTTTCATTTGAGTATAGCTAGCCAACACCCCTGGGAGTTAGCAACAAGCGTAATAAGTTTTTTAATTGTTGTATAATTTTGTAATTATCATGTAGGGCATTTGACGTGAGACGGACAACGAATACACTGACGACCTAAAATTCGTTCATATTCACGGTATTGTAATCCTAGAAGACCTGAATGCCAATATACAATTTTAGTTTTGTATGAGACGTAGTTGTAAACTTATGGAACTACAAAAAAATTTGGTGAAATCTGAAGTAGATAATTTTATGAAACTGTTGTTAGCATTAACCAATGTATAATAAAATACTTAAAATGTTCATTCAGCCATTTCACTACTGTTCTCAATTATAGAATCAGATTCAAAACTTGGAAACTCTTTTCACAAAAAAAAAACAGGAAATGAATATTTCAAATCCAAACTACAGCAAGCTCACCAAGTCTTTCTTAAATTATTTAAATTCCAAAATATAGTCCAATAGTAGATATTACCCAAGAAGGTTCAAAATGGGATCTATATTGGTTTAGGAGATACCAGACTTAACGTTCAAAGTCACGCACTGGGAGCCTAACCTGACGTATGCATTAGTCAACCTATTTACATGAGAACTTTGTAAGAACACTGCCATATATTATTATCTGTTTATATTGTTGTAAATCCATTTTTAATAGGTACCTATTAAAATAATAGGATAAAATGAAACAGTCTCGTAACAATAGAAGAAAAAGTTCAATTTGTAATTTTTACTGTTTTACAATAATTTGAACTAACACCGACAATACATTTAACAAGTAGGCTTTCGGTTGTTGTAATAAAGCTGTGCAACTTTTTTACTTTTCGAGTAAACATGTTAAATTATGCATGTGCCAAGTGCGGCGCTCATCGCTTGCCTTTGTACATGAAGTCCTGTACCTTCTAAACGAATGCTGATCATGTTTCGAAACTGTTAGTGTAATATCAACATACCTGAGGCTGTATTTTGAATTTAAAATGATTTTAAAGAAGGCTGGTGAAAGTTACTATAATTTAGATTTGAAATATTCACTTCCAATGTTCTATAGGTACAAAAAAAAAATGAAATTTTGAATCTGATTCCATGTTCGCAAAAACAGTAGATATTTTCTATGGAACTTCATTGAAATATCTAATTATTGATTAGTTACTTCAAATATTTTCTTAAAACTAGCTATCTAAAATTTTATTAATTACCTGGAAGCCACAACCTGACAACTAAATCTGGTACAAAAAAATGTGTTTACTTTCACGCCCTCCAGGAGTACAATTATCCCGGATGTGAACGAATTTCTAGTTGTTACGTTTTTCTAGTTATCCGCTTCACGTGAAATGCCTCGTGTACAAAATAGTGTCCTAGGTGAATTTTATTGTGTGCTATAACTGCCAGTTTAGCATAAGGAAAATGGTTTTTCATTAAAAGTAAGCTATTTTATTTGTCTCCCTGTTTTAAACTAAATCAAGCACAAAGTTAAGCCAACACCATGGATGCAACAAGAAACAGAAGCTGTTATCAAATTTTTAGAATTAGTATAAAAAATGTCATTTTTTATACTAATTCAATATTTTATACTATAGCAAATGGCAGATTGTGAAAAATGGATTGATTCTTCTTACTGTTACCAGGAGGTTCCCCTCTTTGCCAAGCCTCATTCAGTTGACGAAGAGAACCAGCATTTGGCCCATCTAATGGGTGGTTTTCAGAGGAGTTTTTGTCCTGTTGGTCGTCTGTTTATCCAATTTCTGACTGGTCTTTCTTCTGTCATCCTCTCCACATGTTCTCTACACTTTTCTTCCTTTTTTTACTCTATTTTGTCACGTCTTGGATATTATATCGTTGTTTGATAGAGTTGTTTGTTTTCCTGCCTCGCAGATATGCACGTAATATTTATCTCACTACCTTCATTTCTTTTGCTCTTATGTTTTTGTTTTGCATTTTTCGTTTCTGCCTTTGTTTCGGTGGCATATATGTTCATATTGGTCTTACTATGGCCTTATGTCGTATTTTTGCTTCTATTTTCATATATTTGTTTTCTATATGTAGTCTCTCTGGCTAGCCACTTGTATTGCTTTTGTGTAATGTAATTTTCCCTAGTTAAAAGTACCGCGATGACTCAAGATTTTAGTTCCTAGGTATTTAAAGTGCATCGCCTGTTCTATTGTTGAATTCTCAAAATGTAACTTACAGCGTCTTGGTTCTCTGGCTATAACCATGCATTTCGTTTTTTGTGTTGATATCTGCATGTTGCATCCCTTAGTTGTCAAGTTAAATTGGCGCACTAATTGTTGAAAGCGGTCCTTCTTATCTGCTATTAACACGGCCTCGTCTGAAGAGCATATTCTATTGATATTTTTTAAAAACCTGAGATAAAATTACAAAATTTAAGCAAAATGTTATTAAAAACTAGTAGATGAAACTCTGATTTTATTTCAGTGATATTTATCTGATATACTATATAATGTAGCATTAAATAATACATGTGATTTAGTATTGTTAATGCGCCCTTTTTTTCTTACAAATTCAAAGTTTAGCTAAGTAAGACCCCGCTGGCGATTTTTAGTTTCCGGTGATATCAGTGTTCATTCAAGAACCTGAATGAATTTCTCTGAACATTGAAAGGAATTTTATAAAAAATCTGGACTTAAGGTTTTATTTCTTAAGTTACATTTTATAGTACATTTTTTTGCTTTTTTTCACTATTTTTTCAAGATTATGTAGTTTAATACATTCTTCACTAGTCCTTATAAAGGCGCCAATTAACATTTAGGGAACGCGCCTAATACTTTACTTTGGAATTTTATTTTTGTTACGGTTATATGGAGTATAATATGTGTATATTTGTTATATTTTTCACTTTGTTTGCTCTGAGCTACATACCATAAAAATAGTTATTGTCTTATTAACTGTCTAGTGTACAATAAAATTAGTTTTTACTTATACCTTTTTTATAACTACGAAATACTAGAGGTGGCAAAGTTGGAAATTTATTTTTTAATAAACTGAAAGTTTTAAATGAAAACATGTTTAAGTTTTTTTTTAAATAAAGTAATATTAGTAAAGGTAGGGATGGTCTATAATTAGAGTGAAAATCTACGTTTTTACAAGATGAACTTTCTTGATGGCCAATTAATATTTAAGGAACCGTAAAAGTTATATGTTTTCTATTTGTTTATCAGCAGCACCTTAAAATTTTTGTTAGTTTTTATACTCTCAGAATTTTATTTGTTTTAGTTAAAGAAAAGTAATAAAATACTTACTAAGTAGATATTCCTGTTTTTAGACATTTGAAAGTACAGTAACAAATTTACATTCAATTTTAACACAAATCCGTTGCTCGAGCAAAATTTAAAAACTCCTTTTCTTCAAAAAACAAGTAATTTCATAACACGTGTCGAAAATTTTGAAAAAATTTATTGATTTACATCAATAAAATGGACTTGGAATTACCCCCAAATCTTTCAAAAAAACTCCTCCTTCCGATTAGCAGTGTGGTCAAGTATTGAAATAAACGTATGTAGAGTTGTATTTACACATATGATGAAATACATAAATATCATTTGTATATATGCTACTCATATTCCAACATTTTAAGTCTTTTTTAAGTTAACATTTGTCTAACATTTTAAGTACTGTAGTTAAGGAATCGTCAAGTGAAATTTTTAAATGGAGACCTAATTTTGGACACACCACTACCATTAATCATTAATCAATCGTTAACATCACTAAGGGGTTTAATAAAATTGTGTCTTTTTAAAGTTTCAACGGCTTAGTCTTATTACAGACGGTGGATGGAAACAATTTGGCTGCTATCTTGAAATTAATTCAATATTCTTCAAATACAGAATAAGAAATCAAAACGGCAACACCGCTTTAACACACTGTTTGAATTGAAATATTTGTGACACCTCACACACACACTTTTTCCCGTCCCGCAATATTTATGGCATCGTCTTACACTTTTCACGAATTTATATAATTATGGCAACGGTTGCCATAATAATATGCACATGCACATGCACATGCACATGCACATGCACATGCACATGCACATGCAAATGCACATGCACATGCACATGCACATGCACATGCACATGCACATGCACATGCACATGCACATGCACATGCAAATGCACATGCACATGCACATGCACATGCACATGCACATGCACATGCACATGCACATGCACATGCACATGCACATGCACATGCACATGCACATGCACATGCACATGCACATGCACATGCACATGCACATGCACATGCACATGCACATGCACATGCACATGCACATGCACATGCACATGCACATGCACATGCACATGCACATGCACATGCACATGCACATGCACATGCACATGCACATGCACATGCACATGCACATGCACATGCACATGCACATGCACATGCACATGCACATGCACATGCACATGCACATGCACATGCACATGCACATGCACATGCACATGCACATGCACATGCACATGCACATGCACATGCACATGCACATGCACATGCACATGCACATGCACATGCACATGCACATGCACATGCACATGCACATGCACATGCACATGCACATGCACATGCACATGCACATGCACATGCACATGCACATGCACATGCACATGCACATACACATGCACATGCACATGCACATGCACATGCACATGCACATGCACATGCACATACACATGCACATGCACATGCACATGCACATGCACATGCACATGCACATGCACATGCACATGCACATGCACATGCACATGCACATGCACATGCACATGCACATGCACATGCACGTGCATGCGCATGCACGTGCATGTGCATGTGCATGTGCATGTGCAAGTGCATGTGCATGTGCATGTGCATGTGCATGTGCAAGTGCACGTGCATGTGCACGTGCATGTGCATGTGCATGTGCATGTGCACGTGCATGTGCACGTGCATGTGCATGTGCATGTGCATGTGCACGTGCATGTGCACGTGCATGTGCACGTGCATGTGCATGTGCATGTGCATGTGCATGTGCATGTGCATGTGCATGTGCATGTGCATGTGCATGTGCATGTGCATGTGCATGTGCATGTGCATGTGCATGTGCATGTGCATGTGCATGAGCATGTGCATGTGCATGTGCATGTGCATGTGTATGTGCATGTGCATGTGTATGTGCATGTGCATGTGCATGTGCATGTGCATGTGCATGTGCATGTGCATGTGTATGTGCATGTGCATGTGCATGTGCATGTGCATGTGCATGTGCATGTGCATGTGCATGTGCATGTGCATGTGCATGTGCATGTGCATGTGCATGTGCATGTGCTTGTGCGTGTGCTTGTGCATGTGCATGTGCATGTGCATGTGCATGTGCATGTGCATGTGCATGTGCATGTGCATGTGCATGTGCATGTGCATGTGCATGTGCATGTGCATGTGCATGTGCATGTGCATGTGCATGTGCATGTGCATGTGCATGTGCATGTGCATGTGCATGTGCATGTGCATGTGCATGTGCATGTGCATGTGCATGTGCATGTGCATGTGCATGTGCATGTGCATGTGCATGTGCATGTGCATGTGCATGTGCATGTGCATGTGCATGTGCATGTGCATGTGCATGTGCATGTGCATGTGCATGTGCATTTGCATGTGCATGTGCATGTGCATGTGCATGTGCATGTGCATGTGCATGTGCATGTGCATGTGCATGTGCATGTGCATGTGCATTTGCATGTGCATGTGCATGTGCATGTGCATGTGCATGTGCATGTGCATGTGCATGTGCATGTGCATGTGCATGTGCATGTGCATGTGCATGTGCATGTGCATGTGCATGTGCATGTGCATGTGCATGTGCATGTGCATGTGTGCATGTGCATGTGCATGTGCATGTGCATGTGCATGTGCATGTGCATGTGCATGTGCATGTGCATGTGCATGTGCATGTGCATGTGCATGTGCATGTGTATGTGCATGTGCATGTGCATGTGCATGTGCATGTGCATGTGCATGTGCATGTGCATGTGCATGTGCATGTGCATGTGCATGTGCATGTGCATGTGCATGTGCATGTGCATGTGCATGTGCATGTGCATGTGCATGTGCATGTGCATGTGCATGTGCATGTGCATGTGCATGTGCATGTGCATGTGCATGTGCATGTGCATGTGCATGTGCATGTGCATGTGCATGTGCATGTGCATGTGCATGTGCATGTGCATGTGCATGTGCATGTGCATGTGCATGTGCATGTGCATGTGCATGTGCATGTGCATGTGCATGTGTATGTGCATGTGAATGTGCATGTGCATGTGCATGTGCATGTGCATGTGCATGTGCATGTGCATGTGCATGTGCATGTGCATGTGCATGTGCATGTGCATGTGCATGTGCATGTGCATGTGCATGTGCATGTGCATGTGCATGTGCATGTGCATGTGCATGTGCATGTGCATGTGCATGTGCATGTGCATGTGCATGTGCATGTGCATGTGCATGTGCATGTGCATGTGCATGTGCATGTGCATGTGCATGTGCATGTGCATGTGCATGTGCATGTGCATGTGCATGTGCATGTGCATGTGCATGTGCATGTGCATGTGCATGTGCATGTGCATGTGCATGTGCATGTGCATGTGCATGTGCATGTGCATGTGCATGTGCATGTGCATGTGCATGTGCATGTGCATGTGCATGTGCATGTGCATGTGCATGTGCATGTGCATGTGCATGTGCATGTGCATGTGCATGTGAATGTGCATGTGCATGTGCATGTGCATGTGAATGGGCATGTGCATGTGCATGTGCATGTGCATGTGCATGTGCATGTGCATGTGCATGTGCATGTGCATGTGCATTTGTATGTGCATGTGCATGTGCATGTGCATGTGCATGTGCATGTGCATGTGCATGTGCATGTGCATGTGCATGTGCATGTGCATGTGCATGTGCATGTGCATGTGCATGTGCATGTGCATGTGCATGTGCATGTGCATGTGCATGTGCATGTGCATGTGCATGTGCATGTGCATGTGCATGTGCATGTGCATGTGCATGTGCATGTGCATGTGCATGTGCATGTGCATGTGCATGTGCATGTGCATGTGCATGTGCATGTGCATGTGCATGTGCATGTGCATGTGCATGTGCATGTGCATGTGCATGTGCATGTGCATGTGCATGTGCATGTGCATGTGCATGTGCATGTGCATGTGCATGTGCATGTGCATGTGCATGTGCATGTGCATGTGCATGTGCATGTGCATGTGCATGTGCATGTGCATGTGCATGTGCATGTGCATGTGCATGTGCATGTGCATGTGCATGTGCATGTGCATGTGCATGTGCATGTGCATGTGCATGTGCATGTGCATGTGCATGTGCATGTGCATGTGCATGTGCATGTGCATGTGCATGTAAATGTGCATGTGCATGTGCATGTGCATGTGCATGTGCATGGGCATGTGCATGTGCATGTGCATGTGCATGTGCATGTGCATGTGCATGTGCATGTGCATGTGCATGTGCATGTGCATGTGTATGTGCATGTGCATGTGCATGTGCATGTGCATGTGCATGTGCATGTGCATGTGCATGTGCATGTGCATGTGCATGTGCATGTGCATGTGCATGTGCATGTGCATGTGCATGTGCATGTGCATGTGCATGTGCATGTGCATTTGCATGTGCATGTGAATGTGCATGTGCATGTGCATGTGCATGTGCATGTGCATGTGCATGTGCATGTGCATGTGCATGTGCATGTGCATGCGAATGTGCATGTGCATGTGCATGTGCATGTGCATGTGCATGTGCATGTGCATGTGCATGTGCATGTGCATGTGCATGTGCATGTGCATGTGCATGTGCATGTGCATGTGCATGTGCATGTGCATGTGCATGTGCATGTGCATGTGCATGTGCATGTGCATGTGCATGTGCATGTGCATGTGCATGTGCATGTGCATGTGCATGTGCATGTGCATGTGCATGTGCATGTGCATGTGCATGTGCATGTGCATGTGCATGTGCATGTGCATGTGCATGTGCATGTGCATGTGCATGTGCATGTGCATGTGCATGTGCATGTGCATGTGCATGTGCATGTGCATGTGCATGTGCATGTGCATGTGCATGTGCATGTGCATGTGCATGTGCATGTGCATGTGCATGTGCATGTGCATGTGCATGTGCATGTGTATGTGCATGTGCATGTGCATGTGCATGTGCATGTGCATGTGCATGTGCATGTGCATGTGCATGTGCATGTGCATGTGCATGTGCATGTGCATGTGCATGTGCATGTGCATGTGCATGTGCATGTGCATGTGCATGTGCATGTGCATGTGCATGTGCATGTGCATGTGCATGTGCATGTGCATGTGCATGTGCATGTGCATGTGCATGTGCATGTGCATGTGCATGTGCATGTGCATGTGCATGTGCATGTGCATGTGCATGTGCATGTGATGTGCATGTGCATGTGCATGTGCATGTGCATGTGCATGTGCATGTGCATGTGCATGTGCATGTGCATGTGCATGTGCATGTGCATGTGCATGTGCATGTGCATGTGCATGTGCATGTGCATGTGCATGTGCATGTGCATGTGCATGTGCATGTGCATGTGCATGTGCATGTGCATGTGCATGTGCATGTGCATGTGCATGTGCATGTGCTTGTGCATGTGCATGTGCATGTGCATGTGCATGTGCATGTGCATGTGCATGTGCATGTGCATGTGCATGTGCATGTGCATGTGCATGTGCATGTGCATGTGCATGTGCATGTGCATGTGCATGTGCATGTGCATGTGCATGTGCATGTGCATGTGCATGTGCATGTGTATGTGCATGTGCATGTGCATGTGCATGTGCATGTGCATGTGCATGTGCATGTGCATGTGCATGTGCATGTGCATGTGCATGTGCATGTGCATGTGCATGTGCATGTGCATGTGCATGTGCATGTGCATGTGCATGTGCATGTGCATGTGCATGTGCATGTGCATGTGCATGTGCATGTGCATGTGCATGTGCATGTGCATGTGCATGTGCATGTGCATGTGCATGTGCATGTGCATGTGCATGTGCATGTGCATGTGCATGTGCATGTGCATGTGCATGTGCATGTGCATGTGCATGTGCATGTGCATGTGCATGTGCATGTGCATGTGCATGTGCATGTGCATGTGCATGTGCATGTGCATGTGCATGTGCATGTGCATGTGCATGTGCATGTGCATGTGCATGTGCATGTGCATGTGCATGTGCATGTGCATGTGCATGTGCATGTGCATGTGCATGTGCATGTGCATGTGCATGTGCATGTGCATGTGCATGTGCATGTGCATGTGCATGTGCATGTGTATGTGCATGTGAATGTGCATGTGCATGTGCATGTGCATGTGCATGGGCATGTGCATGTGCATGTGCATGTGCATGTGCATGTGCATGTGCATGTGCATGTGCATGTGCATGTGCATGTGCATGTGCATGTGCATGTGCATGTGCATGTGCATGTGCATGTGCATGTGCATGTGCATGTGCATGTGCATGTGCATGTGCATGTGCATGTGCATGTGCATGTGCATGTGCATGTGCATGTGCATGTGCATGTGCATGTGCATGTGCATGTGCATGTGCATGTGCATGTGCATGTGCATGTGCATGTGTGCATGTGCATGTGCATGTGCATGTGCATGTGCATGTGCATGTGCATGTGCATGTGCATGTGCATGTGCATGTGCATGTGCATGTGCATGTGCATGTGCATGTGCATGTGCATGTGCATGTGCATGTGCATGTGCATGTGCATGTGCATGTGCATGTGCATGTGCATGTGCATGTGCATGTGCATGTGCATGTGCATGTGCATGTGCATGTGCATGTGCATGTGCATGTGCATGTGCATGTGCATGTGCATGTGCATGTGCATGTGCATGTGCATGTGCATGTGCATGTGCATGTGCATGTGCATGTGCATGTGCATGTGCATGTGCATGTGCATGTGCATGTGCATGTGCATGTGCATGTGCATGTGCATGTGCATGTGCATGTGCATGTGCATGTGCATGTGCATGTGCATGTGCATGTGCATGTGCATGTGCATGTGCATGTGCATGTGCATGTGCATGTGCATGTGCATGTGCATGTGCATGTGCATGTGCATGTGCATGGCATGTGCATGTGCATGTGCATGTGCATGTGCATGTGCATGTGCATGTGCATGTGCATGTGCATGTGCATCATGTGCATGTGCATGTGCATGTGCATGTGCATGTGCATGTGCATGTGCATGTGCATGTGCATGTGCATGTGCATGTGCATGTGCATGTGCATGTGCATGTGCATGTGCATGTGCATGTGCATGTGCATGTGCATGTGCATGTGCATGTGCATGTGCATGTGCATGTGCATGTGCATGTGCATGTGCATGTGCATGTGCATGTGCATGTGCATGTGCATGTGCATGTGCATGTGCATGTGCATGTGCATGTGCATGTGCATGTGCATGTGCATGTGCATGTGCATGTGCATGTGCATGTGCATGTGCATGTGCATGTGCATGTGCATGTGCATGTGCATGTGCATGTGCATGTGCATGTGCATGTGCATGTGCATGTGCATGTGCATGTGCATGTGCATGTGCATGTGCATGTGCATGTGCATGTGCATGTGCATGTGCATGTGCATGTGCATGTGCATGTGCATGTGCATGTGCATGTGCATGTGCATGTGCATGTGCATGTGCATGTGCATGTGCATGTGCATGTGCATGTGCATGTGCATGTGCATGTGCATGTGCATGTGCATGTGCATGTGCATGTGCATGTGCATGTGCATGTGCATGTGCATGTGCATGTGCATGTGAATGTGCATGTGCATGTGCATGTGCATGTGCATGTGCATGTGCATGTGCATGTGCATGTGCATGTGCATGTGCATGTGCATGTGCATGTGCATGTGCATGTGCATGTGCATGTGCATGTGCATGTGCATGTGCATGTGCATGTGCATGTGCATGTGCATGTGCATGTGCATGTGCATGTGCATGTGCATGTGCATGTGCATGTGCATGTGCATGTGCATGTGCATGTGCATGTGCATGTGCATGTGCATGTGCATGTGCATGTGCATGTGCATGTGCATGTGCATGTGCATGTGCATGTGCATGTGCATGTGCATGTGCATGTGCATGTGCATGTGCATGTGCATGTGCATGTGCATGTGCATGTGCATGTGCATGTGCATGTGCATGTGCATGTGCATGTGCATGTGCATGTGCATGTGCATGTGCATGTGCATGTGCATGTGCATGTGCATGTGCATGTGCATGTGCATGTGCATGTGCATGTGCATGTGCATGTGCATGTGCATGTGCATGTGCATGTGCATGTGCATGGCATGTGCATGTGCATGTGCATGTGCATGTGCATGTGCATGTGCATGTGCATGTGCATGTGCATGTGCATGTGCATGTGCATGTGCATGTGCATGTGCATGTGCATGTGCATGTGCATGTGCATGGTGCATGTGCATGTGCATGTGCATGTGCATGTGCATGTGCATGTGCATGTGCATGTGCATGTGCATGTGCATGTGCATGTGCATGTGCATGTGCATGTGCATGTGCATGTGCATGTGCATGTGCATGTGCATGTGCATGTGCATGTGCATGTGCATGTGCATGTGCATGTGCATGTGCATGTGCATGTGCATGTGCATGTGCATGTGCATGTGCATGTGCATGTGCATGTGCATGTGCATGTGCATGTGCATGTGCATGTGCATGTGCATGTGCATGTGCATGTGCATGTGCATGTGCATGTGCATGTGCATGTGCATGTGCATGTGCATGTGTGCATGTGCATGTGCATGTGCATGTGCATGTGCATGTGCATGTGCATGTGCATGTGCATGTGCATGTGCATGTGCATGTGTGCATGTGCATGTGCATGTGCATGTGCATGTGCATGTGCATGTGCATGTGCATGTGCATGTGCATGTGCATGTGCATGTGCATGTGCATGTGCATGTGCATGTGCATGTGCATGTGCATGTGCATGTGCATGTGCATGTGCATGTGCATGTGCATGTGCATGTGCATGTGCATGTGCATGTGCATGTGCATGTGCATGTGCATGTGCATGTGCATGTGCATGTGCATGTGCATGTGCATGTGCATGCATGTGCATGTGCATGTGCATGTGCATGTGCATGTGCATGTGCATGTGCATGTGCATGTGCATGTGCATGTGCATGTGCATGTGCATGTGCATGTGCATGTGCATGTGCATGTGCATTTGCATGTGCATGTGCATGTACATGTGCATGTGCATGTGCATGTGCATGTGCATGTGCATGTGCATGTGCATGTGCATGTGCATGTGCTTGTGCATGTTCATGTGCATGTGCATGTGCATGTGCATGTGCATGTGCATGTGCATGTGCATGTGCATGTGCATGTGCATGTGCATGTGCATGTGCATGTGCATGTGCATGTGCATGTGCATGTGCATGTGCATGTGTATGTGCATGTGCATGTGCATGTGCATGTGTATGTGCATGTGCATGTGCATGTGCATGTGCATGTGCATGTGCATGTGCATGTGCATGTGCATGTGCATGTGCATGTGCATGTGCATGTGCATGTGCATGTGCATGTGCATGTGCATGTGCATGTGCATGTGCATGTGCATGTGCATGTGCATGTGCATGTGCATGTTCATTGTGCATGTGCATGTGCATGCGAATGTGCATGTGCATGTGCATGTGCATGTGCATGTGCATGTGCATGTTGCATGTGCATGTGCATGTGCATGTGCATGTGCATGTGCATGTGCATGTGCATGTGCATGTGCATGTGCATGTGCATGTGCATGTGCATGTGCATGTGCATGTGCATGTGCATGTGCATGTGCATGTGCATGTGCATGTGCATGGGCATGTGCATGTGCATGTGCATGTGCATGTGCATGTGCATGTGCATGTGCATGTGCATGTGCATGTGCATGTGCATTTGCATGTGCATGTGCATGTGCATGTGCATGTGCATGTGCATGTGCATGTGCATGTGCATGTGCATGTGCATGTGCATGTACATGTGCATGTGCATGTGCATGTGCATGTGCATGTGCATGTGCATGTGCATGTGCATGTGCATGTGCTTGTGCATGTGCATGTGCATGTGCATGTGCATGTGCATGTGCATGTGCATGTGCATGTGCATGTGCATGTGCATGTGCATGTGCATGTGCATGTGCATGTGCATGTGCATGTGCATGTGCATGTGCATGTGCATGTGCATGTGCATGTGCATGTGCATGTGCATGTGCATGTGCATGTGCATGTGCATGTGCATGTGCATGTGCATGTGCATGTGCATGTGCATGTGCATGTGCATGTGCATGTGCATGTGCATGTGCATGTGCATGTGCATGTGCATGTGCATGTGCATGTGCATGTGCATGTGCATGTGCATGTGCATGTGCATGTGCATGTGCATGTGCATGTGCATGTGCATGTGCATGTGCATGTGCATGTGCATGTGCATGTGCATGTGCATGTGCATGTGCATGTGCATGCGAATGTGCATGTGCATGTGCATGTGCATGTGCATGTGCATGTGCATGTGCATGTGCATGTGCATGTGCATGTGCATGTGCATGTGCATGTGCATGTGCATGTGCATGTGCATGTGCATGTGCATGTGCATGTGCATGTGCATGTGCATGTGCGTGTGCATGTGCATGTGCATGTGCATGTGCATGTGCATGTGCATGTGCATGTGCATGTGCATGTGCATGTGCATGTGCATGTGCATGTGCATGTGCATGTGCATGTGCATGTTCATGTGCATGTGCATGTTCATGTGCATGTGCATGTGCATGTGCATGTGCATGTGCATGTGTATGTGCATGTGCATGTGTATGTGCATGTGCATGTGCATGTGCATGTGCATGTGCATGTGCATGTGCATGTGTATGTGCATGTGCATGCACATGCACATGCACATGCCCATGCACATGCACATGCACATGCACATGCACATGCACATGCCCATGCACATGCACATGCACATGCACATGCACATTCACATGCACATACACATGCACATGCACATGCACATGCACATGCACATGCACATGCACATGCACATGCACATGCACATGCACATGCACATGCACATGCACATGCACATGCACATGCACATGCACATGCACATGCACATGCACATGCACATGCACATGCACATGCACATGCACATGCACATGCACATGCACATGCACATGCACATGCACATGCACATGCACATGCACATGCACATGCACATGCACATGCACATGCACATGCACATGCACATGCACATACACATGCACATGCACATGCACATGCACATGCACATGCACATGCACATACACATGCACATGCACATGCACATGCACATGCACATGCACATGCACATGCACATGCACATGAACATGCATGCACATGCACATGCACATGCACATGCACATGCACATGCACATGCACATGCACATGCACATGCACATGCACATGCACATGCACATGCACATGCACATGCACATGCACATGCACATGCACATGCACATGCACATGCACATGCACATGCACATGCACATGCACATGCACATGCACATGCACATGCACATGCACATGCACATGCACATGCACATGCACATGCACATGCACATGCACATGCACATGCACATGCACATGCACATGCACATGCACATTCACATTCGCATGCACATGCACATGCACATGCACATGCACATGCACATGCACATGCACATGCACATGCACATGCACATGCACATGCACATGCACATGCACATGCACATGCACATGCACATGCACATGCACATGCACATGCACATGCACATGCACATGCACATGCACATGCACATGCACATGCACATGCACATGCACATGCACATGCACATGCACATGCACATGCACATGCACATGCACATGCACATGCACATGCACATGCACATGCACATGCACATGCACATGCACATGCACATGCACATGCACATGCACATGCACATGCACATGCACATGCACATGCACATGCACATGCACATGCACATGCACATGCACATGCACATGCACATGCACATGCACATGCACATGCACATGCACATGCACATGCACATGCACATGCACATGCACATGCACATGCACATGCACATGCACATGCACAAGCACATGCACATGCACATGCACATGCACATGCACATGCACATGCACATGCACATGCACATGCACATGTACATGCACATGCACATGCACATGCACATGCACATGCACATGCACATGCACATGCACATGCACATGCACATGCACATGCACATGCAAATGCACATGCACATGCACATGCACATGCACATGCACATGCACATGCACATGCACATGCACATGCACATGCACATGCCCATGCACATGCACATGCACATGCACATGCACATGCACATGCACATGCACATGCACATGCACATGCACATGCACATGCACATGCACATGCACATGCACATGCACATGCACATGCATGCACATGCACATGCACATGCACATGCACATGCACATGCACATGCACATGCACATGCACATGCACATTCGCATGCACATGCACATGCACATGCACATGCACATGCACATGCACATGCACATGCACATGCACATGCACATGCACATGCACATGCACATGCACATGCACATGCACATGCACATGCACATGCACATGCACATGCACATGCACATGCACATGCACATGCACATGCACATGCACATGCACATGCACATGCACATACACATGCACATGCACATGCACATGCACATGCACATGCACATGCACATGCACATGCACATGCACATGCACATGCACATGCACATGCACATGCACATGCACATGCACATGCACATGCACATGCACATGCACATGCACAAGCACATGCACATGCACATGCACATGCACATGCACATGCACATGCACATGCACATGCACATGCACATGCACATGCACATGCACATGCACATGCACATGCACATGCACATGCACATGCACATGCACATGCACATGCACATGCACATGCACATGCACATGCACAACATGCACATGCACATGCACATGCACATGCACATGCACATGCACATGCACATGCACATGCACATGCACATGCACATGCACATGCACATGCACATGCACATGCACATGCACATGCACATGCACATGCACATGCACATGCACATGCACATGCACATGCACATGCACATGCACATGCACATGCACATGCACATGCACATGCACATGCACATGCACATGCACATGCACATGCACATGCACATGCACATGCACATGCACATGCACATGCACATGCACATGCACATGCACATGCACACATGCACATGCACATGCACATGCACATGCACATGCACATGCACATGCACATGCACATGCACATGCACATGCACATGCACATGCACATGCACATGCACATGCACATGCACATGCACATGCACATGCACATGCACATGCACATGCACATGCACATGCACATGCACATGCACATGCACATGCACATGCACATGCACATGCACATGCACATGCACATGCACATGCACATGCACATGCACATGCACATGCACATGCACATGCACATGCACATGCACATGCACATGCACATGCACATGCACATGCACATGCACATGCACATGCACATGCACATGCACATGCACATGCACATGCACATGCACATGCACATGCACATGCACATGCACATGCACATGCACATGCACATGCACATGCACATGCACATGCACATGCACATGCACATGCACATGCACATGCACATGCACATGCACATGCACATGCACATGCACATGCACATGCACATGCACATGCACATGCACATGCACATGCACATGCACATGCACATGCACATGCACATGCACATGCACATGCACATGCACATGCACATGCTCATGCACATGCACATGCACATGCACATGCACATGCACATGCACATGCACATGCACATGCACATGCACATGCACATGCACATGCACATGCACATGCACATGCACATTCGCATGCACATGCACATGCACATGCACATGCACATGCACATGCCCATGCACATGCACATGCACATGCACATGCACATGCACATGCACATGCACATGCACATGCACATGCACATGCACATGCACATGCACATGCACATGCACATGCACATGCACATGCACATGCACATGCACATGCACATGCACATGCACATGCACATGCACATGCACATGCACATGCACATGCACATACACATGCACATGCACATGCACATGCACATACACATGCACATGCACATGCACATGCACATGCACATGCACATGCACATGCACATGCACATGCACATGCACATGCACATGCACATGCACATGCACATGCACATGCACATGCACATGCACATGCACATGCACATGCACATGCACATGCACATGCACATGCACATGCACATGCACATGCACATGCACATGCACATGCACATGCACATGCACATGCACATGCCCATGCACATGCACATGCACATGCACATGCACATGCACATGCCCATGCACATGCACATGCACATGCACATGCACATTCACATGCACATACACATGCACATGCACATGCACATGCACATGCACATGCACATGCACATGCACATGCACATGCACATGCACATGCACATGCACATGCACATGCACATGCACATGCACATGCACATGCACATGCACATGCACATGCACATGCACATGCACATGCACATGCACATGCACATGCACATGCACATGCACATGCACATGCACATGCACATGCACATGCACATGCACATGCACATGCACATGCACATGCACATGCACATGCACATGCACATACACATGCACATGCACATGCACATGCACATGCACATGCACATGCACATGCACATACACATGCACATGCACATGCACATGCACATGCACATGCACATGCACATGCACATGCACATGCACATGCACATGCACATGCACATGCACATGCACATGCACATGCACATGCACATGCACATGCACATGCACATGCACATGCACATGCACATGCACATGCACATGCACATGCACATGCACATGCACATGCACATGCACATGCACATGCACATGCACATGCACATGCACATGCACATGCACATGCACATGCACATGCACATGCACATGCACATGCACATGCACATGCACATGCACATGCACATGCACATGCACATGCACATGCACATGCACATGCACATGCACATGCACATGCACATGCACATGCACATGCACATGCACATGCACATGCACATGCACATGCACATGCACATGCACATGCACATGCACATGCACATGCACATGCACATGCACATGCACATGCACATACACATGCACATGCACATGCACATGCACATGCACATGCACATGCACATGCACATGCACATGCACATGCACATGCACATGCACATGCACATGCACATGCACATGCACATGCACATGCACATGCACATGCACATGCACATGCACATGCACATGCACATGCACATGCACATACAAATGCACATGCACATGCACATGCACATACACATGCACATGCACATGCACATGCACATGCACATGCACATGCACATGCACATGCACATGCACATGCACATGCACATGCACATGCACATGCACATGCACATGCACATGCACATGCACATGCACATGCACATGCACAAGCACATGCACATGCACATGCACATGCACATGCACATGCACATGCACATGCACATGCACATGCACATGCACATGTACATGCACATGCACATGCACATGCACATGCACATGCACATTCACATGCACATGCACATGCACATGCACATGCACATGCACATGCACATGCACATGCACATGCACATGCACATGCACATGCACATGCACATGCACATGCACATGCACATGCACATGCACATGCACATGCACATGCACATGCACATGCACATGCACATGCACATGCACATGCACATGCACATGCACATGCACATGCACATGCACATGCACATGCACATGCACATGCACATGCACATGCACATGCACATGCACATGCACATGCACATGCACATGCACATGCACATGCACATGCACATGCACATGCATATGCACATGCACATGCACATGCACATGCACATGCACATGCACATGCACATGCACATGCACATGCACATGCACATGCACATGCACATGCACATGCACATGCACATGCACATGCACATGCACATACACATGCACATGCACATGCACATGCACATGCACATGCACATGCACATGCACATGCACATGCACATGCACATGCACATGCACATGCACATGCACATGCACATGCACATGCACATGCACATGCACATGCACATGCACATGCACATGCACATGCACATGCACATGCACATGCACATGCACATGCACATGCACATGCACATGCACATGCACATGCACATGCACATGCACATGCACATGCACATGCACATGCACATGCACATGCACATGCACATGCACATGCACATGCACATGCACATGCACATGCACATGCACATGCACATGCACATGCACATGCACATGCACATGCACATGCACATGCACATGCACATGCACATGCACATGCACATGCACATGCACATGCACATGCACATGCACATGCACATGCACATGCACATGCACATGCACATGCACATTCGCATGCACATGCACATGCACATGCACATGCACATGCACATGCACATGCACATGCACATGCACATGCACATGCACATGCACATGCACATGCACATGCACATGCACATGCACATGCACATGCACATGCACATGCACATGCACATGCACATGCACATGCACATGCACATGCACATGCACATGCACATGCACATGCACATGCACATGCACATGCACATGCACATGCACATGCACATGCACATGCACATGCACATGCACATGCACATACACATGCACATGCACATGCACATGCACATGCACATTCACATGCACATGCACATGCACATGCACATGCACATGCACATGCACATGCACATGCACATGCACATGCACATGCA
>CAMIUK010000037.1:0-42438 GCA_946251905.1 Cryptocephalus moraei
ACATGCACATGCACATGCACATGCACATGCACATGCACATGCACATGCACATGCACATGCACATGCACATGCACATGCACATGCACATGCACATGCACATGCACATGCACATGCACATGCACATGCACATGCACATGCACATGCACATGCACATGCACATGCACATGCACATGCACATGCACATTGCACATGCACATGCACATGCACATGCACATGCACATGCACATGCACATGCACATGCACATGCACATGCACATGCACATGCACATGCACATGCACATGCACATGCACATGCACATGCACATGCACATGCACATGCACATGCACATGCACATGCACATGCACATGCACATGCACATGCACATGCACATGCACATGCACATGCACATGCACATGCACATGCACATGCACATGCACATGCACATGCACATGCACATGCACATGCACATGCACATGCACATGCACATGCACATGCACATGCACATGCACATGCACATGCACATGCACATGCACATGCACATGCACATGCACATGCACATGCACATGCACATGCACATGCACATGCACATGCACATGCACATGCACATGCACATGCACATGCACATGCACATGCACATGCACATGCACATGCACATGCACATGCACATGCACATTTACATGCACATGCACATGCACATGCACATGCACATGCACATGCACATGCACATGCACATGCACATGCACATGCACATGCACATGCACATGCACATGCACATGCACATGCACATGCACATGCACATGCACATGCACATGCACATGCACATGCACATGCACATGCACATGCACATGCACATGCACATGCACATGCACATGCACATGCACATGCACATGCACATGCACATGCACATGCACATGCACATGCACATGCACATGCACATGCACATGCACATGCACATGCACATGCACATGCACATGCACATGCACATGCACATGCACATGCACATGCACATGCACATGCACATGCACATGCACATGCACATGCACATGCACATGCACATGCACATGCACATGCACATGCACATGCACATGCACATGCACATGCACATGCACATGCACATGCACATGCACATGCACATGCACATGCACATGCACATGCACATGCACATGCACATGCACATGCACATGCACATGCACATGCACATGCACATACAAATGCACATGCACATGCACATGCACATGCACATGCACATGCACATGCACATGCACATGCACATGCACATGCACATGCACATGCACATGCACATGCACATGCACATGCACATGCACATTCACATGCACATGCACATGCACATGCACATGCACATGCACATGCACATGCACATGCACATGCACATGCACATGCACATGCACATGCACATGCACATGCACATGCACATGCACATGCACATGCACATGCACATGCACATGCACATGCACATGCACATGCACATGCACATGCACATGCACATGCACATGCACATGCACATGCACATGCACATGCACATGCACATGCACATGCACATGCACATGCACATGCACATGCACATGCACATGCACATGCACATGCACATGCACATGCACATGCACATGCACATGCACATGCACATGCACATGCACATGCACATGCACATGCACATGCACATGCACATGCACATGCACATGCACATGCACATGCACATGCACATGCACATGCACATGCACATGCACATGCACATGCACATGCACATGCACATGCACATGCACATGCACATGCACATGCACATGCACATGCACATGCACATGCACATGCACTACACATGCACATGCACATGCACATGCACATGCACATGCACATGCACATGCACATGCACATGCACAATGCACATGCACATGCACATGCACATGCACATGCACATGCACATGCACATGCACATGCACATGCACATGCACATGCACATGCACATGCACATGCACATGCACATGCACATGCACATGCACATGCACATGCACATGCACCATGCACATGCACATGCACATGCACATGCACATGCACATGCACATGCACATGCACATGCACATGCACATGCACATGCACATGCACATGCACATGCACATGCACATGCACATGCACATGCACATGCACATGCACATGCACATGCACATGCACATGCACATGCACATGCACATGCACATGCACATGCACATGCACATGCACATGCACATGCACATGCACATGCACATGCACATGCACATGCACATGCACATGCACATGCACATGCACATGCACATGCACATGCACATGCACATGCACATGCACATGCACATGCACATGCACATGCACATGCACATGCACATGCACATGCACATGCACATGCACATGCACATGCACATGCACATGCACATGCACATGCACATGCACATGCACATGCACATGCACATGCACATGCACATGCACATGCACATGCACATGCACATGCACATGCACATGCACATGCACATGCACATGCACATGCACATGCACATGCACATGCACATGCACATGCACATGCACATGCACATGCACATGCACATGCACATGCACATGCACATGCACATGCACATGCACATGCACATGCACATGCACATGCACATGCACATGCACATGCACATGCACATGCACATGCACATGCACATGCACATGCACATGCACATGCACATGCACATGCACATGCACATGCACATGCACATGCACATGCACATGCACATGCACATGCACATGCACATGCACATGCACATGCACATGCACATGCACATGCACATGCACATGCACATGCACATGCACATGCACATGCACATGCACATGCACATGCACATGCACATGCACATGCACATGCACATGCACATGCACATGCACATGCACATGCACATGCACATGCACATGCACATGCACATGCACATGCACATGCACATGCACATGCACATGCACATGCACATGCACATGCACATGCACATGCACATGCACATGCACATGCACATGCACATGCACATGCACATGCACATGCACATGCACATGCACATGCACATGCACATGCACATGCACATGCACATGCACATGCACATGCACATGCACATGCACATGCACATGCACATGCACATGCACATGCACATGCACATGCACATGCACATGCACATGCACATGCACATGCACATGCACATGCACATGCACATGCACATGCACATGCACATGCACATGCACATGCACATGCACATGCACATGCACATGCACATGCACATGCACATGCACATGCACATGCACATGCACATGCACATGCACATGCACATGCACATGCACATGCACATGCACATGCACATGCACATGCACATGCACATGCACATGCACATGCACATGCACATGCACATGCACATGCACATGCACATGCACATGCACATGCACATGCACATGCACATGCACATGCACATGCACATGCACATGCACATGCACATGCACATGCACATGCACATGCACATGCACATGCACATGCACATGCACATGCACATGCACATGCACATGCACATGCACATGCACATGCACATGCACATGCACATGCACATGCACATGCACATGCACATGCACATGCACATGCACATGCACATGCACATGCACATGCACATGCACATGCACATGCACATGCACATGCACATGCACATGCACATGCACATGCACATGCACATGCACATGCACATGCACATGCACATGCACATGCACATGCACATGCACATGCACATGCACATGCACATGCACATGCACATGCACATGCACATGCACATGCACATGCACATGCACATGCACATGCACATGCACATGCACATGCACATGCACATGCACATGCACATGCACATGCACATGCACATGCACATGCACATGCACATGCACATGCACATGCACATGCACATGCACATGCACATGCACATGCACTACATGCACATGCACATGCACATGCACATGCACATGCACATGCACATGCACATGCACATGCACATGCACATGCACATGCACATGCACATGCACATGCACATGCACATGCACATGCACATGCACATGCACATGCACATGCACATGCACATGCACATGCACATGCACATGCACATGCACATGCACATGCACATGCACATGCACATGCACATGCACATGCACATGCACATGCACATGCACATGCACATGCACATGCACATGCACATGCACATGCACATGCACATGCACATGCACATGCACATGCACATGCACATGCACATGCACATGCACATGCACATGCACATGCACATGCACATGCACATGCACATGCACATGCACATGCACATGCACATGCACATGCACATGCACATGCACATGCACATGCACATGCACATGCACATGCACATGCACATGCACATGCACATGCACATGCACATGCACATGCACATGCACATGCACATGCACATGCACATGCACATGCACATGCACATGCACATGCACATGCACATGCACATGCACATGCACATGCACATGCACATGCACATGCACATGCACATGCACATGCACATGCACATGCACATGCACATGCACATGCACATGCACATGCACATGCACATGCACATGCACATGCACATGCACATGCACATGCACATGCACATGCACATGCACATGCACATGCACATGCACATGCACATGCACATGCACATGCACATGCACATGCACATGCACATGCACATGCACATGCACATGCACATGCACATGCACATGCACATGCACATGCACATGCACATGCACATGCACATGCACATGCACATGCACATGCACATGCACATGCACATGCACATGCACATGCACATGCACATGCACATGCACATGCACATGCACATGCACATGCACATGCACATGCACATGCACATGCACATGCACATGCACATGCACATGCACATGCACATGCACATGCACATGCACATGCACATGCACATGCACATGCACATGCACATGCACATGCACATGCACATGCACATGCACATGCACATGCACATGCACATGCACATGCACATGCACATGCACATGCACATGCACATGCACATGCACATGCACATGCACATGCACATGCACATGCACATGCACATGCACATGCACATGCACATGCACATGCACATGCACATGCACATGCACATGCACATGCACATGCACATGCACATGCACATGCACATGCACATGCACATGCACATGCACATGCACATGCACATGCACATGCACATGCACATGCACATGCACATGCACATGCACATGCACATGCACATGCACATGCACATGCACATGCACATGCACATGCACATGCACATGCACATGCACATGCACATGCACATGCACATGCACATGCACATGCACATGCACATGCACATGCACATGCACATGCACATGCACATGCACATGCACATGCACATGCACATGCACATGCACATGCACATGCACATGCACATGCACATGCACATGCACATGCACATGCACATGCACATGCACATGCACATGCACATGCACATGCACATGCACATGCACATGCACATGCACATGCACATGCACATGCACATGCACATGCACATGCACATGCACATGCACATGCACATGCACATGCACATGCACATGCACATGCACATGCACATGCACATGCACATGCACATGCACATGCACATGCACATGCACATGCACATGCACATGCACATGCACATGCACATGCACATGCACATGCACATGCACATGCACATGCACATGCACATGCACATGCACATGCACATGCACATGCACATGCACATGCACATGCACATGCACATGCACATGCACATGCACATGCACATGCACATGCACATGCACATGCACATGCACATGCACATGCACATGCACATGCACATGCACATGCACATGCACATGCACATGCACATGCACATGCACATGCACATGCACATGCACATGCACATGCACATGCACATGCACATGCACATGCACATGCACATGCACATGCACATGCACATGCACATGCACATGCACATGCACATGCACATGCACATGCACATGCACATGCACATGCACATGCACATGCACATGCACATGCACATGCACATGCACATGCACATGCACATGCACATGCACATGCACATGCACATGCACATGCACATGCACATGCACATGCACATGCACATGCACATGCACATGCACATGCACATGCACATGCACATGCACATGCACATGCACATGCACATGCACATGCACATGCACATGCACATGCACATGCACATGCACATGCACATGCACATGCACATGCACATGCACATGCACATGCACATGCACATGCACATGCACATGCACATGCACATGCACATGCACATGCACATGCACATGCACATGCACATGCACATGCACATGCACATGCACATGCACATGCACATGCACATGCACATGCACATGCACATGCACATGCACATGCACATGCACATGCACATGCACATGCACATGCACATGCACATGCACATGCACATGCACATGCACATGCACATGCACATGCACATGCACATGCACATGCACATGCACATGCACATGCACATGCACATGCACATGCACATGCACATGCACATGCACATGCACATGCACATGCACATGCACATGCACATGCACATGCACATGCACATGCACATGCACATGCACATGCACATGCACATGCACATGCACATGCACATGCACATGCACATGCACATGCACATGCACATGCACATGCACATGCACATGCACATGCACATGCACATGCACATGCACATGCACATGCACATGCACATGCACATGCACATGCACATGCACATGCACATGCACATGCACATGCACATGCACATGCACATGCACATGCACATGCACATGCACATGCACATGCACATGCACATGCACATGCACATGCACATGCACATGCACATGCACATGCACATGCACATGCACATGCACATGCACATGCACATGCACATGCACATGCACATGCACATGCACATGCACATGCACATGCACATGCACATGCACATGCACATGCACATGCACATGCACATGCACATGCACATGCACATGCACATGCACATGCACATGCACATGCACATGCACATGCACATGCACATGCACATGCACATGCACATGCACATGCACATGCACATGCACATGCACATGCACATGCACATGCACATGCACATGCACATGCACATGCACATGCACATGCACATGCACATGCACATGCACATGCACATGCACATGCACATGCACATGCACATGCACATGCACATGCACATGCACATGCACATGCACATGCACATGCACATGCACATGCACATGCACATGCACATGCACATGCACATGCACATGCACATGCACATGCACATGCACATGCACATGCACATGCACATGCACATGCACATGCACATGCACATGCACATGCACATGCACATGCACATGCACATGCACATGCACATGCACATGCACATGCACATGCACATGCACATGCACATGCACATGCACATGCACATGCACATGCACATGCACATGCACATGCACATGCACATGCACATGCACATGCACATGCACATGCACATGCACATGCACATGCACATGCACATGCACATGCACATGCACATGCACATGCACATGCACATGCACATGCACATGCACATGCACATGCACATGCACATGCACATGCACATGCACATGCACATGCACATGCACATGCACATGCACATGCACATGCACATGCACATGCACATGCACATGCACATGCACATGCACATGCACATGCACATGCACATGCACATGCACATGCACATGCACATGCACATGCACATGCACATGCACATGCACATGCACATGCACATGCACATGCACATGCACATGCACATGCACATGCACATGCACATGCACATGCACATGCACATGCACATGCACATGCACATGCACATGCACATGCACATGCACATGCACATGCACATGCACATGCACATGCACATGCACATGCACATGCACATGCACATGCACATGCACATGCACATGCACATGCACATGCACATGCACATGCACATGCACATGCACATGCACATGCACATGCACATGCACATGCACATGCACATGCACATGCACATGCACATGCACATGCACATGCACATGCACATGCACATGCACATGCACATGCACATGCACATGCACATGCACATGCACATGCACATGCACATGCACATGCACATGCACATGCACATGCACATGCACATGCACATGCACATGCACATGCACATGCACATGCACATGCACATGCACATGCACATGCACATGCACATGCACATGCACATGCACATGCACATGCACATGCACATGCACATGCACATGCACATGCACATGCACATGCACATGCACATGCACATGCACATGCACATGCACATGCACATGCACATGCACATGCACATGCACATGCACATGCACATGCACATGCACATGCACATGCACATGCACATGCACATGCACATGCACATGCACATGCACATGCACATGCACATGCACATGCACATGCACATGCACATGCACATGCACATGCACATGCACATGCACATGCACATGCACATGCACATGCACATGCACATGCACATGCACATGCACATGCACATGCACATGCACATGCACATGCACATGCACATGCACATGCACATGCACATGCACATGCACATGCACATGCACATGCACATGCACATGCACATGCACATGCACATGCACATGCACATGCACATGCACATGCACATGCACATGCACATGCACATGCACATGCACATGCACATGCACATGCACATGCACATGCACATGCACATGCACATGCACATGCACATGCACATGCACATGCACATGCACATGCACATGCACATGCACATGCACATGCACATGCACATGCACATGCACATGCACATGCACATGCACATGCACATGCACATGCACATGCACATGCACATGCACATGCACATGCACATGCACATGCACATGCACATGCACATGCACATGCACATGCACATGCACATGCACATGCACATGCACATGCCCATGCACATGCACATGCACATGCACATGCACATGCACATGCACATGCACATGCACATGCACATGCACATGCACATGCACATGCACATGCACATGCACATGCACATGCACATGCACATGCACATGCACATGCACATGCACATGCACATGCACATGCACATGCACATGCACATGCACATGCACATGCACATGCACATGCACATGCACATGCACATGCACATGCACATGCACATGCACATGCACATGCACATGCACATGCACATGCACATGCACATGCACATGCACATGCACATGCACATGCCCATGCACATGCACATGCACATGCACATGCACATGCACATGCACATGCACATGCACATGCACATGCACATGCACATGCACATGCACATGCACATGCACATGCACATGCACATGCACATGCACATGCACATGCACATGCACATGCACATGCACATGCACATGCACATGCACATGCACATGCACATGCACATGCACATGCACATGCACATGCACATGCACATGCACATGCACATGCACATGCACATGCACATGCACATGCACATGCACATGCACATGCACATGCACATGCACATGCACATGCACATGCACATGCACATGCACATGCACATGCACATGCACATGCACATGCACATGCACATGCACATGCACATGCACATGCACATGCACATGCACATGCACATGCACATGCACATGCACATGCACATGCACATGCACATGCAGCATGCACATGCACATGCACATGCACATGCACATGCACATGCACATGCACATGCACATGCACATGCACATGCACATGCACATGCACATGCACATTCACATGCACATGCACATGCACATGCACATGCACATGCACATGCACATGCACATGCACATGCACATGCACATGCACATGCACATGCACATGCACATGCACATGCACATGCACATGCACATGCACATGCACATGCACATGCACATGCACATGCACATGCACATGCACATACACATGCACATGCACATGCACATGCACATGCACATGCACATGCACATGCACATGCACATGCACATGCACATGCACATGCCCATGCACATGCACATGCACATGCACATGCACATGCACATTTCACATGCACATGCACATGCACATGCACATGCACATGCACATGCACATGCACATGCACATGCACATGCACATGCACATGCACATGCACATGCACATGCACATGCACATGCACATGCACATGCACATGCACATGCACATGCACATGCACATGCACATGCACATGCACATGCACATGCACATGCACATGCACATGCACATGCACATGCACATGCACATGCACATGCACATGCACATGCACATGCACATGCACATGCACATGCACATGCACATGCACATGCACATGCACATGCACATGCACATGCACATGCACATGCACATGCACATGCACATGCACATGCACATGCACATGCACATGCACATGCACATGCACATGCACATGCACATGCACATGCACATGCACATGCACATGCACATGCACATGCACATGCACATGCACATGCACATGCACATGCACATGCACATGCACATGCACATGCACATGCACATGCACATGCACATGCACATGCACATGCACATGCACATGCACATGCACATGCACATGCACATGCACATGCACATGCACATGCACATGCACATGCACATGCACATGCACATGCACATGCACATGCACATGCACATGCACATGCACATGCACATGCACATGCACATGCACATGCACATGCACATGCACATGCACATGCACATGCACATGCACATGCACATGCACATGCACATGCACATGCACATGCACATGCACATGCACATGCACATGCACATGCACATGCACATGCACATGCACATGCACATGCACATGCACATGCACATGCACATGCACATGCACATGCACATGCACATGCACATGCACATGCACATGCACATGCACATGCACATGCACATGCACATGCACATGCACATGCACATGCACATGCACATGCACATGCACATGCACATGCACATGCACATGCACATGCACATGCACATGCACATGCACATGCACATGCACATGCACATGCACATGCACATGCACATGCACATGCACATGCACATGCACATGCACATGCACATGCACATGCACATGCACATGCACATGCACATGCACATGCACATGCACATGCACATGCACATGCACATGCACATGCACATGCACATGCACATGCACATGCACATGCACATGCACATGCACATGCACATGCACATGCACATGCACATGCACATGCACATGCACATGCACATGCACATGCACATGCACATGCACATGCACATACACATGCACATGCACATGCACATGCACATGCACATGCACATGCACATGCACATGCACATGCACATGCACATGCACATGCACATGCACATGCACATGCACATGCACATGCACATGCACATGCACATGCACATGCACATGCACATGCACATGCACATGCACATGCACATGCACATGCACATGCACATGCACATGCACATGCACATGCACATGCACATGCACATGCACATGCACATGCACATGCACATGCACATGCACATGCACATGCACATGCACATGCACATGCACATGCACATGCACATGCACATGCACATGCACATGCACATACACATGCACATGCACATGCACATGCACATGCACATGCACATGCACATGCACATGCACATGCACATGCACATGCACATGCACATGCACATGCACATGCACACATGCACATGCACATGCACATGCACATGCACATGCACATGCACATGCACATGCACATGCACATGCACATGCACATGCACATGCACATGCACATGCACATGCACATGCACATGCACATGCACATGCACATGCACATGCACATGCACATGCACATGCAAATGCACATGCACATGCACATGCACATGCACATGCACATGCACATGCACATGCACATGCACATGCACATGCACATGCACATGCACATGCACATGCACATGCACATGCACATGCACATGCACATGCACATGCACATGCACATGCACATGCACATGCACATGCACATGCACATGCACATGCACATGCACATGCACATGCACATGCACATGCACATGCACATGCACATGCACATGCACATGCACATGCACATGCACATGCACATGCACATGCACATGCACATGCACATGCACATGCACATGCACATGCACATGCACATGCACATGCACATGCACATGCACATGCACATGCACATACACATGCACATGCACATACACATGCACATGCACATGCACATGCACATGCACATGCACATGCACATGCACATGCACATGCACATGCACATGCACATGCACATGCACATGCACATGCACATGCACATGCACATGCACATGCACATGCACATGCACATGCACATGCACGTGCACATGCACGTGCACATGCACGTGCACATGCACATGCACATGCACATGCACGTGCACATGCACGTGCACATGCACATGCACATGCACATGCACGTGCACATGCACGTGCACTTGCACATGCACATGCACATGCACATGCACATGCACTTGCACATGCACATGCACATGCACATGCACGTGCATGCGCATGCACGTGCATGTGCATGTGCATGTGCATGTGCATGTGCATGTGCATGTGCATGTGCATGTGCATGTGCATGTGCATGTGCATGTGCATGTGCATGTGCATGTGCATGTGCATGTGCATGTGTATGTGCATGTGCATGTGCATGTGCATGTGCATGTGCATGTGCATGTGCATGTGTATGTGCATGTGCATGTGCATGTGCATGTGCATGTGCATGTGCATGTGCATGTGCATGTGCATGTGCATGTGCATGTGCATGTGCATGTGCATGTGCATGTGCATGTGCATGTGCATGTGCATGTGCATGTGCATGTGCATGTGCATGTGCATGTGCATGTGCATGTGCATGTGCATGTGCATGTGCATGTGCATGTGCATGTGCATGTGCATGTGCATGTGCATGTGCATGTGCATGTGCATGTGCATGTGCATGTGCATGTGCATGTGCATGTGCATGTGCATGTGCATGTGCATGTGCATGTGCATGTGCATGTGCATGTGCATGTGCATGTGCATGTGCATGTGCATGTGCATGTGCATGTGCATGTGCATGTGCATGTGCATGTGCATGTGCATGTGCATGTGCATGTGCATGTGCATGTGCATGTGCATGTGCATGTGCATGTGCATGTGCATGTGCATTTGCATGTGCATGTGCATGTGCATGTGCATGTGCATGTGCATGTGCATGTGCATGTGCATGTGCATGTGCATTTGCATGTGCATGTGCATGTGCATGTGCATGTGCATGTGCATGTGCATGTGCATATTATTATGGCAACCGTTGCCATAATTATATAAATTCGTGAAAAGTGTAAGACGATGCCATAAATATTGCGGGACGGGAAAAAGTGTGTGTGTGAGGTGTCACAAATATTTCAATTCAAACAGTGTGTTAAAGCGGTGTTGCCGTTTTGATTTCTTATTCTGTATTTGAAGAATATTGAATTAATTTCAAGATAGCAGCCAAATTGTTTCCATCCACCGTCTGTAATAAGACTAAGCCGTTGAAACTTTAAAAAGACACAATTTTATTAAACCCCTTAGTGATGTTAACGATTGATTAATGATTAATGGTAGTGGTGTGTCCAAAATTAGGTCTCCATTTAAAAATTTCACTTGACGATTCCTTAACTACAGTACTTAAAATGTTAGACAAATGTTAACTTAAAAAAGACTTAAAATGTTGGAATATGAGTAGCATATATACAAATGATATTTATGTATTTCATCATATGTGTAAATACAACTCTACATACGTTTATTTCAATACTTGACCACACTGCTAATCGGAAGGAGGAGTTTTTTTGAAAGATTTGGGGGTAATTCCAAGTCCATTTTATTGATGTAAATCAATAAATTTTTTCTAAATTTTCGACACGTGTTATGAAATTACTTGTTTTTTGAAGAAAAGGAGTTTTTAAATTTTGCTCGAGCAACGGATTTGTGTTAAAATTGAATGTAAATTTGTTACTGTACTTTCAAATGTCTAAAAACAGGAATATCTACTTAGTAAGTATTTTATTACTTTTCTTTAACTAAAACAAATAAAATTCTGAGAGTATAAAAACTAACAAAAATTTTAAGGTGCTGCTGATAAACAAATAGAAAACATATAACTTTTACGGTTCCTTAAATATTAATTGGCCATCAAGAAAGTTCATCTTGTAAAAACGTAGATTTTCACTCTAATTATAGACCATCCCTACCTTTACTAATATTACTTTATTTAAAAAAAAACTTAAACATGTTTTCATTTAAAACTTTCAGTTTATTAAAAAATAAATTTCCAACTTTGCCACCTCTAGTATTTCGTAGTTATAAAAAAGGTATAAGTAAAAACTAATTTTATTGTACACTAGACAGTTAATAAGACAATAACTATTTTTATGGTATGTAGCTCAGAGCAAACAAAGTGAAAAATATAACAAATATACACATATTATACTCCATATAACCGTAACAAAAATAAAATTCCAAAGTAAAGTATTAGGCGCGTTCCCTAAATGTTAATTGGCGCCTTTATAAGGACTAGTGAAGAATGTATTAAACTACATAATCTTGAAAAAATAGTGAAAAAAAGCAAAAAAATGTACTATAAAATGTAACTTAAGAAATAAAACCTTAAGTCCAGATTTTTTATAAAATTCCTTTCAATGTTCAGAGAAATTCATTCAGGTTCTTGAATGAACACTGATATCACCGGAAACTAAAAATCGCCAGCGGGGTCTTACTTAGCTAAACTTTGAATTTGTAAGAAAAAAAGGGCGCATTAACAATACTAAATCACATGTATTATTTAATGCTACATTATATAGTATATCAGATAAATATCACTGAAATAAAATCAGAGTTTCATCTACTAGTTTTTAATAACATTTTGCTTAAATTTTGTAATTTTATCTCAGGTTTTTAAAAAATATCAATAGAATATGCTGTTCAGACGAGGCCGTGTTAATAGCAGATAAGAAGGACCGCTTTCAACAATTAGTGCGCCAATTTAACTTGACAACTAAGGGATGCAACATGCAGATATCAACACAAAAAACGAAATGCATGGTTATAGCCAGAGAACCAAGACGCTGTAAGTTACATTTTGAGAATTCAACAATAGAACAGGCGATGCACTTTAAATACCTAGGAACTAAAATCTTGAGTCATCGCGGTACTTTTAACTAGGGAAAATTACATTACACAAAAGCAATACAAGTGGCTAGCCAGAGAGACTACATATAGAAAACAAATATATGAAAATAGAAGCAAAAATACGACATAAGGCCATAGTAAGACCAATATGAACATATATGCCACCGAAACAAAGGCAGAAACGAAAAATGCAAAACAAAAACATAAGAGCAAAAGAAATGAAGGTAGTGAGATAAATATTACGTGCATATCTGCGAGGCAGGAAAACAAACAACTCTATCAAACAACGATATAATATCCAAGACGTGACAAAATAGAGTAAAAAAAGGAAGAAAAGTGTAGAGAACATGTGGAGAGGATGACAGAAGAAAGACCAGTCAGAAATTGGATAAACAGACGACCAACAGGACAAAAACTCCTCTGAAAACCACCCATTAGATGGGCCAAATGCTGGTTCTCTTCGTCAACTGAATGAGGCTTGGCAAAGAGGGGAACCTCCTGGTAACAGTAAGAAGAATCAATCCATTTTTCACAATCTGCCATTTGCTATAGTATAAAATATTGAATTAGTATAAAAAATGACATTTTTTATACTAATTCTAAAAATTTGATAACAGCTTCTGTTTCTTGTTGCATCCATGGTGTTGGCTTAACTTTGTGCTTGATTTAGTTTAAAACAGGGAGACAAATAAAATAGCTTACTTTTAATGAAAAACCATTTTCCTTATGCTAAACTGGCAGTTATAGCACACAATAAAATTCACCTAGGACACTATTTTGTACACGAGGCATTTCACGTGAAGCGGATAACTAGAAAAACGTAACAACTAGAAATTCGTTCACATCCGGGATAATTGTACTCCTGGAGGGCGTGAAAGTAAACACATTTTTTTGTACCAGATTTAGTTGTCAGGTTGTGGCTTCCAGGTAATTAATAAAATTTTTAAGAAAATATTTGAAGTAACTAATCAATAATTAGATATTTCAATGAAGTTCCATAGAAAATATCTACTGTTTTTGCGAACATGGAATCAGATTCAAAATTTCATTTTTTTTTTTGTACCTATAGAACATTGGAAGTGAATATTTCAAATCTAAATTATAGTAACTTTCACCAGCCTTCTTTAAAATCATTTTAAATTCAAAATACAGCCTCAGGTATGTTGATATTACACTAACAGTTTCGAAACATGATCAGCATTCGTTTAGAAGGTACAGGACTTCATGTACAAAGGCAAGCGATGAGCGCCGCACTTGGCACATGCATAATTTAACATGTTTACTCGAAAAGTAAAAAAGTTGCACAGCTTTATTACAACAACCGAAAGCCTACTTGTTAAATGTATTGTCGGTGTTAGTTCAAATTATTGTAAAACAGTAAAAATTACAAATTGAACTTTTTCTTCTATTGTTACGAGACTGTTTCATTTTATCCTATTATTTTAATAGGTACCTATTAAAAATGGATTTACAACAATATAAACAGATAATAATATATGGCAGTGTTCTTACAAAGTTCTCATGTAAATAGGTTGACTAATGCATACGTCAGGTTAGGCTCCCAGTGCGTGACTTTGAACGTTAAGTCTGGTATCTCCTAAACCAATATAGATCCCATTTTGAACCTTCTTGGGTAATATCTACTATTGGACTATATTTTGGAATTTAAATAATTTAAGAAAGACTTGGTGAGCTTGCTGTAGTTTGGATTTGAAATATTCATTTCCTGTTTTTTTTTTTGTGAAAAGAGTTTCCAAGTTTTGAATCTGATTCTATAATTGAGAACAGTAGTGAAATGGCTGAATGAACATTTTAAGTATTTTATTATACATTGGTTAATGCTAACAACAGTTTCATAAAATTATCTACTTCAGATTTCACCAAATTTTTTTGTAGTTCCATAAGTTTACAACTACGTCTCATACAAAACTAAAATTGTATATTGGCATTCAGGTCTTCTAGGATTACAATACCGTGAATATGAACGAATTTTAGGTCGTCAGTGTATTCGTTGTCCGTCTCACGTCAAATGCCCTACATGATAATTACAAAATTATACAACAATTAAAAAACTTATTACGCTTGTTGCTAACTCCCAGGGGTGTTGGCTAGCTATACTCAAATGAAAAATAAACAGGTCAAAAAATCAACAGATTCCCAAAAAACCCATTTAGAATTTTTTGAACTAACCGTCTCCCCAAAATTTCGTTATAGGAATATATTTCTTTTAAATGCACATCTACATTTCATTTCTAGAATAATTTCCTACAACGATTTGTTAAGAGTGGGTTTGTTTAAATTATTTCTAAAATTATGTTTTTGGAAGTAATATACCTGAATCAATCCCTACAAGGTTTTATTTTCAGCAGCAGGACTCACATTACTAAATGAATCTTTACAGGTCTTTTTTGAAAAAACGGAATTGTTGAATAAATTACTAACAGGGCATTTTGTTAAATAAAATTAAAATAAATATTAAAATTAATTAATTAATTAATAAATTAAATAAAATAAATAAATTTCTACGCCTGTATTTTAGGGAGTGCGATGGTTAGACTTTATACAACTTTTTTGGGAAGTGAGATGTTCAAATTAATGACTACAAAGGATATTTGTCGAGTACGATGGATTAATAAATTTCTTACACTGTTTTGCAGGGATTGGGGATTATTAAGTAAAGCTCTAGAAATGATCCTGGGCAGTGGGATGATAGAATAAAGTTATACAATTTTTTTTTGAAGAGTGGGATGGTACAACAGCATATCTGCTGTTAGTTTTATGTCCTGTTTATTTTTTTATTTGTACAGACATACATTGTGGTGATGAAGTAAGGGACAAAATTCATAATTACGTTATTTAATGTTTACAAGGAAAACGCCCTGACAAGCCAATTAATTTTTTTCTTTATGCACCTTACGAAATAACATTTTTACTTACTGCGTCATGTACTTTTGCACAATGACGTCACCTTTTCTTTTAAGTGACCACCTCATTTTTCTCCTCGTTTTTACTAGATGGTCCAGCTATTTTCATGATGATGTAAAAACTGTTACCTTATGTAACTAATTCTTTTATAAAATAAAACAGAAGAATGTAAGACGAAAATCTCAATAACAGCCCAAGAAGAATCAAAATTTATATCAAATTATAATATTATTATGTTAGACACAAAAACTTGTTTGTGCAAATTAGCGATATCAGATTTGTATCGCTTTTGACGGATAAAACAAAAGCTAATATTGTAAATTTTATTATTAAAAAGTAAAAATTATTCTTTTTAATTAAATTATTTAATGATGCAATTTAGAGTGAATTAAAATCTATTTAATGTTCATAGCTTAATTTCTTAACTATTTCAAAATTTCAAAACAAAGAAATTTATATTTTTTTTCTATATTTCCAAATTGTAATGGTCCGTTTATAATACATTACATTTATTTTACCATTTGCAAGTCTACTTTGCGATGTACTCCATTTATTCAACCCTTAAAAACACCCTTTATAGGGTAATACATAAATAATGTTTGCTATAATTTTAAATTGGTCAATGTTGTGAGTGTAATTAAATAAAATCTCATTATTTTTAATAATATTTCTCAAATATTTCGCTGTTTTAACCAAAAAAAAATCACCCTTTCCTCCAAAATATTGTAGGATTTTTATTTAAATACTAGAAAAAATTTCAAAAACCATATTTAGTTGAACAAATAGTTGAAACTGGAGATATTTATACGCCCCGAAAAAAAGACAGGAAAACGTAAATGGTTTTTTAACGATAATTTCTTTAATTTTAAATATATTGGTCAAAAGCTTATTTTGTAGAAAATTTTGAACGTTATCAGATTTGTTAAGTTGGGATTTTTTTGAAGTCCTTCATTTTTAGAGGATGCGATTTAAAGGACTCCAAAAAGGTACTTCTCACACTTATATGCAAATTATAAATGACAATATCTCAATTTGTTTTCATAGTAGAAAAATTAAAAAAAAAAATTAAAAACTATCAGCAAAAAAATTCTACATTTTAGAGTTCGTGTATATTTTTCATATCTCTTTTAGTTTTCGAGTAATTTATAAAAAAAAACGGATAATTTTTATAGCATTTCAAAAAATAATTGAACCCTTAATTGAAGTTTTGTTAAAATGTGAGTATTTCAAACTGTTTAAAATTTGAGGACAAGTTAGTATATAAATATACCTAATTTTACATATTAAGGGTGTGTTTTTTAGAGTTTAATTTTTGTGGAAAATTTATTGACTTATTTTCTTTTTTTTGATACAATAGTTTTGTTTTTGTAATAACTCGGTTATTTTCCTTCCAAATCACTTTTGTGTTAGCACATTTTAAAGGCCTCACTTTTAAAAAATAGTTTAAGATTTTTTTTAAAAACTACTCCTTTTTGCAATATTTCATGATAAAATGTTCGATTCTAGGTTATTTCAAATAAACTTAGACCTTTATCAAGCTGCATCTAGAGTTATGTCGCTGCGATAAAAATTTAAAAGCGCCATTCGATTCATTATTTTAAAAGGTTTTTTTTTATTCTCATAACTTTTGTGTTAAAATTTACTGTTTTCGAGTTATTTTTGAAAAACTTCTCAAAAACATGCATTTTTCAGGTACAAAATCAACAATTTAAATCGTGAATACTCTGAAAATATTAACTTACCGAGAGAAGTTTATATAACATTTTTTGCTTGAAATTAATATCGATTTCCGGTGTTATTTTGAGGTTGAATATTTTCACCCATGAGAAGAGGTGTCATTCAGCCCCAGGCTAAAAGCACATATCGGCACTATATAACTTTTTTTGACATTTTTCCTATGAATATTTCAAATTGCAGGTAAATCGAAGCGGTTAAATAATGGGCTAATTAAACTTTTTAAAAACCGAAGGAAGAGGGAAATTGTTTAGGCAGTAATAACTATTTAACATCCATTTAATGAAATGAAAATGGTAGATATCACTTTAAGTAAATATTTATGAAATCAAAGATTTTAATAAGTGATTTTAACTTTTCCGAATGAATAACTATCTCCTATTACATAAGAACCCTGAGTACCGCACGAAAATTTTTTTCATCATAGGTAGTTAATTGACTTTGTTGGAAATTTTTGGAGAAAAATTAGCGTAACAACCGTCTCTGAAAATGTAATTTTTTTTCATTTTTCTCCCCTATTTTCACTAACCTCGGGAAGTTTTCTCGACAATAATAATTTTTAAGCATCCGTTTAACCAACCGCTAACTACAATTTATTGGAACATTTAGTTAGTCTCTAATGACGAAAATTATTTAATTCAAAGCTTGCCACCACTATTTCTATCCACCCACATTCGTTTGGGAGTTTTTGTGATGCGTATGATTTAATTAGAAGTTTGAAAATAAGTAGAATATGATAAACTTGAAAACCGCATGCTTGTCATTATTCACCACTATTTCAACTGCGCTGTGAGCTGAAGCGGAGGATTTTTTTGACCATTAGTATTGATTTGCATCCGTATTATCAAATATTTGAGGAAAAAATTGGAACATTAGTGGGATGTTTTCAATTTATTTGAATTAATCATTTTCTATCCCTGTTACCACCCTTTGACGGCCGTACGGACGTATTTTCTTATAGAATGTAATTGAAGTATTTATTTAAAACCTTTTCTTAATAGAAATAATCGTGTGACAAATTTTGATAAAAAATCTGGTTTATTCATATTTCACTTTTATTGAACACCTCCGGAAATAGTAGGGAAATTTCGAAGGGTAATTTATTAAAAATTTATTAACAATATTATTAATTTTTAGTTTAATTATTATTATTTTATATTATTTAATTTAGTGATTAATTTAGAGTGAGATATTTTAATTTCTCTTAATAAATTTATGTGACACACTACTACACCCGTACAGTATAAGCCGCACGATATACGATAGCCGAACACGAAATACGGTTAGAATACATAAACAGAATCATTCGAGCAGAAACGTCGCAATTTCACATCAAGGTTATACGCAGATGTCGCCTCAGTCGCAAAAAAATATGTGCCACAGTACTGTATGTACATACTATGTGAATAAAACTGAATTATAACTACTCACACACTTTACCCACTTTTTTGGTAAAATGGGGCGAACCAGTGGCACAGTGTCAGGGGTTTCATTTAATAAATGCTCTATTGGTCAATACCCATGATTTCGGATATATCTCTTGAAAATTGGTTGAAGGGTATGGCTAAAATCCACCGTTACAGTTATGGCACGGAGTGTAAGTTGCCACAATTTTAGCAGTTGCCATAACACAGGAATATTCACACACACGTTGCCATAAATATAGTGCTACAAACACATGCACATGCACATGCACATGCACATGCACATGCACATGCACATACCCATGCACATGCACATGCACATGCACATGCACATGCACATGCACATGCACATGCACATGCACATGCACATGCACATGCACATGCACATGCACATGCACATGCACATGCACATGCACATGCACATGCACATGCACATGCACATGCACATGCACATGCACATGCACATGCACATGCACATGCACATGCACATGCACATGCACATGCACATGCACATGCACATGCACATGCACATGCACATGCACATGCACATGCACATGCACATGCACATGCACGTGCACATGCACATGCACATGCACATGCACATGCAAATGCACATGCACATGCACATGCACATGCACATGCACATGCACATGCACATGCACATGCACATGCACATGCACATGCACATGCCCATGCACATGCACATGCACATGCACATGCCCATGCACATGCACATGCACATGCACATGCACATGCACATGCACATGCACATGCACATGCACATGCACATGCACATGCACATGCACATGCACATGCAAATGCACATGCACATGCACATGCACATGCACATGCACATGCACATGCACATGCAAATGCACATGCACATGCACATGAACATGCACATGCACATGCACATGCACATGCACATGCACATGCACATGCACATGCACATGCACATGCACATGCACATGCACATGCACATGCACATGCACATGCACATGAACATGCACATGCACATGCACATGCACATGCACATGCACATGCACATGCACATTCACATGCACATGCACATGCACATGCACATGCACATGCACATGCACATGCACATGCACATGCACATGCACATGCACATGCACATGCACATGCACATGCACATGCACATGCACATGCACATTCACATGCACATGCACATGCACATGCACATGCACATGCACATGCACATGCACATGCACATGCACATGCACATGCACATGCACATGCACATGCACATACACATGCACATGCACATGCACATGCACATGCACATGCACATGCACATGCACATGCACATGCACATGCACATGCACATGCACATGCACATGCACATGCACATGCACATGCAAATGCACATGCACATGCACATGCACATGCACATGCACATGCACATGCACATACACATGCACATGCACATGCACATGCACATGCCCATGCACATGCACATGCACATGCACATGCCCATGCACATGCACATGCACATGCACATGCACATGCACAATGCAAATGCACATGCACATGCACATGCACATGCACATGCACATGCACATGCACATGCACATGCAAATGCACATGCACATGCACATGCACATGCACATGCACATGCACATGCACATGCAAATGCACATGCACATGCACATGCACATGCACATGCACATGCACATGCACATGCACATGCACATGCACATGCACATGCACATGCACATGCACATGCACATGCACATGCACATGCACATGCACATGCACATGCACATGCACATGCACATGCACATGCACATGCACATGCACATGCACATGCACATGCACATGCACATGCACATGCACATGCACATGCACATGCACATGCACATGCACATGCACATGCACATGCACATGCACATGCACATGCACATGCACATGCACATGCACATGCCCATGCACATGCACATGCACATGCACATGCACATTCACATGCACATACACATGCACATGCACATGCACATGCACATGCACATGCACATGCACATGCACATGCACATGCACATGCACATGTACATGCACATGCACATGCACATGCACATGCACATGCACATGCACATGCACATGCACATGCACATGCACATGCACATGCACATGCACATGCACATGCACATGCACATGCACATGCACATGCACATGCACATGCACATGCACATGCACATGCACATGCACATGCACATGCACATGCACATGCACATGCACATGCACATGCACATGCACATGCACATGCACATGCACATGCACATGCACATGCACATGCACATGCACATGCACATGCACATGCACATGCACATGCACATGCACATGCACATGCACATGCACATGCACATGCACATGCACATGCACATACACATGCACATGCACATGCACATGCACATGCACATGCACATGCACATGCACATACACATGCACATGCACATGCACATGCACATGCACATGCACATGCACATGCACATGCACATGCACATGCACATGCACATGCACATGCACATGCACATGCACATGCACATGCACATGCACATGCACATGCACATGCACATGCACATGCACATGCACATGCACATGCACATGCACATGCACATGCACATGCACATGCACATGCACATGCACATGCACATGCACATGCACATGCACATGCACATGCACATGCACATGCACATGCACATGCACATGCACATGCACATGCACATGCACATGCACATACACATGCACATGCACATGCACATGCACATGCACATGCACATGCACATGCACATGCACATGCACATGCACATGCACATGCACATGCAAATGCACATGCACATGCACATGCACATGCACATGCACATGCACATGCACATACACATGCACATGCACATGCACATGCACATGCACATGCACATGCACATGCACATGCCCATGCACATGCACATGCACATGCACATGCACATGCACATGCACATGCACATGCACATGCACATGCACATGCACATGCACATGCACATGCACATGCATGTGAATGTGCATATGCATGTGCATGTGCATGTGCATGTGCATGTGCATGTGCATGTGCATGTGCATGTGCATGTGCATGTGCATGTGCATGTGCATGTGCATGTGCATGTGCATGTGCATGTGCATGTGCATGTGCATGTGCATGTGCATGTGCATGTGCATGTGCATGTGCATGTGCATGTGCATGTGCATGTGCATGTGCATGTGAATGTGCATGTGCATGTGCATGTGCATGTGCATGTGCATGTGCATGTGCATGTGCATGTGAATGTGCATGTGCATGTGCATGTGCATGTGCATGTGCATGTGCATGTGCATGTGCATGTGCATGTGCATGTGCATGTGCATGTGCATGTGCATGTACATGTGCATGTGCATGTGCATGTGCATGTGCATGTGCATGTGAATGTGCATGTGCATGTGCATGTGCATGTGCATGGGCATGTGCATGTGCATGTGCATGCGCATGTGCATGTGCATGTGCATGTGCATGTGCATGTGCATGTGCATGTGCATGTGCATGTGCATGTGCATTTGCATGTGCATGTGCATGTGCATGTGCATGTGTGTGTGCATGTGCATGTGCATGTGCATGTGCATGTGCATGTGCATGTGCATGTGCATGTGCATGTGCATGTGCATGTGCATGTGCATGTGCATGTGCATGTGCATGTGCATGTGCATGTGCATGTGCATGTGCATGTGCATGTGCATGTGCATGTGCATTTGCATGTGCATGTGCATGTGCATGTGCATGTGCATGTGCATGTGCATGTGCATGTGCATGTGCATTTGCATGTGCATGTGCATGTGCATGTGCATGTGCATGTGCATGTGCATGTGCATGTGCATGTGCATGTGCATGTGCATGTGCATGTGCATGTGCATGTGCATGTGCATGGGCATGTGCATGTGCATGTGCATGTGCATGTGCATGTGCATGTGCATGTGTATGTGCATGTGCATGTGCATGTGCATGTGCATGTGCATGTGCATGTGCATTTGCATGTGCATGTGCATGTGCATGTGCATGTGCATGTGCATGTGCATGTGCATGTGCATGTGCATGTGCATGTGCATGTGCATGTGCATGTGCATGTGCATGTGCATGTGCATGTGCATGTGCATGTGCATGTGTATGTGCATGTGCATGTGCATGTGCATGTGCATGTGCATGTGCATGTGCATGTGCATGTGCATGTGCATGTGCATGTGCATGTGCATGTGCATGTGCATGTGCATGTGCATGTGCATGTGCATGTGCATGTGCATGTGCATGTGCATGTGCATGTGCATGTGCATGTGCATGTGCATGTGCATGTGCATGTGCATGTGCATGTGCATGTGCATGTGCATGTGCATGTGCATGTGCATGTGCATGTGCATGTGCATGTGCATGTGCATGTGCATGTGCATGTGCATGTGCATGTGCATGTGCATGTGCATGTGCATGTGCATGTGCATGTGCATGTGCATGTGCATGTGCATGTGCATGTGCATGTGCATGTGCATGTGCATGTGCATGTGCATGTGCATGTGTATGTGCATGTGCATGTGCATGTGCATGTGCATGTGCATGTGCATGTGCATGTGTATGTGCATGTGCATGTGCATGTGCATGTGCATGTGCATGTGCATGTGCATGTGCATGTGCATGTGCATGTGCATGTGCATGTGCATGTGCATGTGCATGTGCATGTGCATGTGCATGTGCATGTGCATGTGCATGTGCATGTGCATGTGCATGTGCATGTGCATGTGCATGTGCATGTGCATGTGCATGTGCATGTGCATGTGCATGTGCATGTGCATGTGCATGTGCATGTGCATGTGCATGTGCATGTGCATGTGCATGTGCATGTGCATGTGCATGTGCATGTGCATGTACATGTGCATGTGCATGTGCATGTGCATGTGCATGTGCATGTGAATGTGCATGTGCATGTGCATGTGCATGTGCATGGGCATGTGCATGTGCATGTGCATGCGCATGTGCATGTGCATGTGCATGTGCATGTGCATGTGCATGTGCATGTGCATGTGCATGTGCATGTGCATTTGCATGTGCATGTGCATGTGCATGTGCATGTGTATGTGCATGTGCATGTGCATGTGCATGTGCATGTGCATGTGCATGTGCATGTGCATGTGCATGTGCATGTGCATGTGCATGTGCATGTGCATGTGCATGTGCATGTGCATGTGCATGTGCATGTGCATGTGCATGTGCATGTGTATTTGCATGTGCATGTGCATGTGCATGTGCATGTGCATGTGCATGTGCATGTGCATGTGCATGTGCATTTGCATGTGCATGTGCATGTGCATGTGCATGTGCATGTGCATGTGCATGTGCATGTGCATGTGCATGTGCATGTGCATGTGCATGTGCATGTGCATGTGCATGTGCATGTGCATGGGCATGTGCATGTGCATGTGCATGTGCATGTGCATGTGCATGTGCATGTGCATGTGTATGTGCATGTGCATGTGCATGTGCATGTGCATGTGCATGTGCATGTGCATTTGCATGTGCATGTGCATGTGCATGTGCATGTGCATGTGCATGTGCATGTGCATGTGCATGTGCATGTGCATGTGCATGTGCATGTGCATGTGCATGTGCATGTGCATGTGCATGTGCATGTGCATGTGTATGTGCATGTGCATGTGCATGTGCATGTGCATGTGCATGTGCATGTGCATGTGCATGTGCATGTGCATGTGCATGTGCATGTGCATGTGCATGTGCATGTGCATGTGCATGTGCATGTGCATGTGCATGTGCATGTGCATGTGCATGTGCATGTGCATGTGCATGTGCATGTGCATGTGCATGTGCATGTGCATGTGCATGTGCATGTGCATGTGCATGTGCATGTGCATGTGCATGTGCATGTGCATGTGCATGTGCATGTGCATGTGCATGTGCATGTGCATGTGCATGTGCATGTGCATGTGCATGTGCATGTGCATGTGCATGTGCATGTGCATGTGCATGTGCATGTGCATGTGCATGTGCATGTGCATGTGCATGTGCATGTGCATGTGCATGTGCATGTGCATGTGCATGTGCATGTGCATGTGCATGTGCATGTGCATGTGTATGTGCATGTGCATGTGCATGTGCATGTGCATGTGCATGTGCATGTGCATGTGTATGTGCATGTGCATGTGCATGTGCATGTGCATGTGCATGTGCATGTGCATGTGCATGTGCATGTGCATGTGCATGTGCATGTGCATGTGCATGTGCATGTGCATGTGCATGTGCATGTGCATGTGCATGTGCATGTGCATGTGCATGTGCATGTGCATGTGCATGTGCATGTGCATGTGCATGTGCATGTGCATGTGCATGTGCATGTGCATGTGCATGTGCATGTGCATGTGCATGTGTATGTGCATGTGCATGTGCATGTGCATGTGCATGTGCATGTGCATGTGCATGTGCATGTGCATGTGCATGTGCATGTGCATGTGCAAGTGCATGTGCATGTGCATGTGCATGTGCATGTGCATGTGCATGTGCATGTGCATGTGCATGTGCATGTGCATGTGCATGTGCATGTGCATGTGCATGTGCATGTGCATGTGCATGTGCATGTGCATGTGCATGTGCATGTGCATGTGCATGTGCATGTGCATGTGCATGTGCATGTGCATGTGCATGTGCATGTGCATGTGCATGTGCATGTGCATGTGCATGTGCATGTGCATGTGCATGTGCATGTGCATGTGCATGTGCATGTGCATGTGCATGTGCATTTGCATGTGCATGTGCATGTGCATGTGCATGTGCATGTGCATGTGCATGTGCATGTGCATTTGCATGTGCATGTGCATGTGCATGTGCATGTGCATGTGCATGTGCATGTGCATGTGCATGTGCATGTGCATGTGCATGTGCATGTGCATGTGCATGTGCATGGGCATGTGCATGTGCATGTGCATGTGCATGGGCATGTGCATGTGCATGTGCATGTGCATGTGTATGTGCATGTGCATGTGCATGTGCATGTGCATGTGCATGTGCATGTGCATTTGCATGTGCATGTGCATGTGCATGTGCATGTGCATGTGCATGTGCATGTGCATGTGCATGTGCATGTGCATGTGCATGTGCATGTGCATGTGCATGTGCATGTGCATGTGCATGTGCATGTGCATGTGTATGTGCATGTGCATGTGCATGTGCATGTGCATGTGCATGTGCATGTGCATGTGCATGTGCATGTGCATGTGCATGTGCATGTGCATGTGCATGTGAATGTGCATGTGCATGTGCATGTGCATGTGCATGTGCATGTGCATGTGCATGTGCATGTGCATGTGCATGTGCATGTGCATGTGCATGTGCATGTGCATGTGCATGTGCATGTGCATGTGCATGTGAATGTGCATGTGCATGTGCATGTGCATGTGCATGTGCATGTGCATGTGCATGTTCATGTGCATGTGCATGTGCATGTGCATGTGCATGTGCATGTGCATGTGCATGTGCATGTGCATGTGCATGTGCATGTGCATGTGCATGTGCATGTGCATGTGCATGTTCATGTGCATGTGCATGTGCATTTGCATGTGCATGTGCATGTGCATGTGCATGTGCATGTGCATGTGCATTTGCATGTGCATGTGCATGTGCATGTGCATGTGCATGTGCATGTGCATGTGCATGTGCATGTGCATGTGCATGTGCATGTGCATGTGCATGTGCATGTGCATGGGCATGTGCATGTGCATGTGCATGTGCATGGGCATGTGCATGTGCATGTGCATGTGCATGTGCATGTGCATGTGCATGTGCATGTGCATGTGCATGTGCATGTGCATGTGCATTTGCATGTGCATGTGCATGTGCATGTGCATGTGCATGTGCATGTGCATGTGCATGTGCATGTGCATGTGCATGTGCATGTGCATGTGCATGTGCATGTGCATGTGCATGTGCATGTGCATGTGCATGTGCATGTGCATGTGCATGTGCATGTGCATGTGCATGTGCATGTGCATGTGCATGTGCATGTGCATGTGCATGTGCATGTGCATGTGCATGTGCATGTGCATGTGCATGTGCATGTGCATGTGCATGTGCATGTGCATGTGCATGTGCATGTGCATGTGCATGGGTATGTGCATGTGCATGTGCATGTGCATGTGCATGTGCATGTGCATGTGTTTGTAGCACTATATTTATGGCAACGTGTGTGTGAATATTCCTGTGTTATGGCAACTGCTAAAATTGTGGCAACTTACACTCCGTGCCATAACTGTAACGGTGGATTTTAGCCATACCCTTCAACCAATTTTCAAGAGATATATCCGAAATCATGGGTATTGACCAATAGAGCATTTATTAAATGAAACCCCTGACACTGTGCCACTGGTTCGCCCCATTTTACCAAAAAAGTGGGTAAAGTGTGTGAGTAGTTATAATTCAGTTTTATTCACATAGTATGTACATACAGTACTGTGGCACATATTTTTTTGCGACTGAGGCGACATCTGCGTATAACCTTGATGTGAAATTGCGACGTTTCTGCTCGAATGATTCTGTTTATGTATTCTAACCGTATTTCGTGTTCGGCTATCGTATATCGTGCGGCTTATACTGTACGGGTGTAGTAGTGTGTCACATAAATTTATTAAGAGAAATTAAAATATCTCACTCTAAATTAATCACTAAATTAAATAATATAAAATAATAATAATTAAACTAAAAATTAATAATATTGTTAATAAATTTTTAATAAATTACCCTTCGAAATTTCCCTACTATTTCCGGAGGTGTTCAATAAAAGTGAAATATGAATAAACCAGATTTTTTATCAAAATTTGTCACACGATTATTTCTATTAAGAAAAGGTTTTAAATAAATACTTCAATTACATTCTATAAGAAAATACGTCCGTACGGCCGTCAAAGGGTGGTAACAGGGATAGAAAATGATTAATTCAAATAAATTGAAAACATCCCACTAATGTTCCAATTTTTTCCTCAAATATTTGATAATACGGATGCAAATCAATACTAATGGTCAAAAAAATCCTCCGCTTCAGCTCACAGCGCAGTTGAAATAGTGGTGAATAATGACAAGCATGCGGTTTTCAAGTTTATCATATTCTACTTATTTTCAAACTTCTAATTAAATCATACGCATCACAAAAACTCCCAAACGAATGTGGGTGGATAGAAATAGTGGTGGCAAGCTTTGAATTAAATAATTTTCGTCATTAGAGACTAACTAAATGTTCCAATAAATTGTAGTTAGCGGTTGGTTAAACGGATGCTTAAAAATTATTATTGTCGAGAAAACTTCCCGAGGTTAGTGAAAATAGGGGAGAAAAATGAAAAAAAAATTACATTTTCAGAGACGGTTGTTACGCTAATTTTTCTCCAAAAATTTCCAACAAAGTCAATTAACTACCTATGATGAAAAAAATTTTCGTGCGGTACTCAGGGTTCTTATGTAATAGGAGATAGTTATTCATTCGGAAAAGTTAAAATCACTTATTAAAATCTTTGATTTCATAAATATTTACTTAAAGTGATATCTACCATTTTCATTTCATTAAATGGATGTTAAATAGTTATTACTGCCTAAACAATTTCCCTCTTCCTTCGGTTTTTAAAAAGTTTAATTAGCCCATTATTTAACCGCTTCGATTTACCTGCAATTTGAAATATTCATAGGAAAAATGTCAAAAAAAGTTATATAGTGCCGATATGTGCTTTTAGCCTGGGGCTGAATGACACCTCTTCTCATGGGTGAAAATATTCAACCTCAAAATAACACCGGAAATCGATATTAATTTCAAGCAAAAAATGTTATATAAACTTCTCTCGGTAAGTTAATATTTTCAGAGTATTCACGATTTAAATTGTTGATTTTGTACCTGAAAAATGCATGTTTTTGAGAAGTTTTTCAAAAATAACTCGAAAACAGTAAATTTTAACACAAAAGTTATGAGAATAAAAAAAAACCTTTTAAAATAATGAATCGAATGGCGCTTTTAAATTTTTATCGCAGCGACATAACTCTAGATGCAGCTTGATAAAGGTCTAAGTTTATTTGAAATAACCTAGAATCGAACATTTTATCATGAAATATTGCAAAAAGGAGTAGTTTTTAAAAAAAATCTTAAACTATTTTTTAAAAGTGAGGCCTTTAAAATGTGCTAACACAAAAGTGATTTGGAAGGAAAATAACCGAGTTATTACAAAAACAAAACTATTGTATCAAAAAAAAGAAAATAAGTCAATAAATTTTCCACAAAAATTAAACTCTAAAAAACACACCCTTAATATGTAAAATTAGGTATATTTATATACTAACTTGTCCTCAAATTTTAAACAGTTTGAAATACTCACATTTTAACAAAACTTCAATTAAGGGTTCAATTATTTTTTGAAATGCTATAAAAATTATCCGTTTTTTTTATAAATTACTCGAAAACTAAAAGAGATATGAAAAATATACACGAACTCTAAAATGTAGAATTTTTTTGCTGAGAGTTTTTAATTTTTTTTTTTAATTTTTCTACTATGAAAACAAATTGAGATATTGTCATTTATAATTTGCATATAAGTGTGAGAAGTACCTTTTTGGAGTCCTTTAAATCGCATCCTCTAAAAATGAAGGACTTCAAAAAAATCCCAACTTAACAAATCTGATAACGTTCAAAATTTTCTACAAAATAAGCTTTTGACCAATATATTTAAAATTAAAGAAATTATCGTTAAAAAACCATTTACGTTTTCCTGTCTTTTTTTCGGGGCGTATAAATATCTCCAGTTTCAACTATTTGTTCAACTAAATATGGTTTTTGAAATTTTTTCTAGTATTTAAATAAAAATCCTACAATATTTTGGAGGAAAGGGTGATTTTTTTTTGGTTAAAACAGCGAAATATTTGAGAAATATTATTAAAAATAATGAGATTTTATTTAATTACACTCACAACATTGACCAATTTAAAATTATAGCAAACATTATTTATGTATTACCCTATAAAGGGTGTTTTTAAGGGTTGAATAAATGGAGTACATCGCAAAGTAGACTTGCAAATGGTAAAATAAATGTAATGTATTATAAACGGACCATTACAATTTGGAAATATAGAAAAAAAATATAAATTTCTTTGTTTTGAAATTTTGAAATAGTTAAGAAATTAAGCTATGAACATTAAATAGATTTTAATTCACTCTAAATTGCATCATTAAATAATTTAATTAAAAAGAATAATTTTTACTTTTTAATAATAAAATTTACAATATTAGCTTTTGTTTTATCCGTCAAAAGCGATACAAATCTGATATCGCTAATTTGCACAAACAAGTTTTTGTGTCTAACATAATAATATTATAATTTGATATAAATTTTGATTCTTCTTGGGCTGTTATTGAGATTTTCGTCTTACATTCTTCTGTTTTATTTTATAAAAGAATTAGTTACATAAGGTAACAGTTTTTACATCATCATGAAAATAGCTGGACCATCTAGTAAAAACGAGGAGAAAAATGAGGTGGTCACTTAAAAGAAAAGGTGACGTCATTGTGCAAAAGTACATGACGCAGTAAGTAAAAATGTTATTTCGTAAGGTGCATAAAGAAAAAAATTAATTGGCTTGTCAGGGCGTTTTCCTTGTAAACATTAAATAACGTAATTATGAATTTTGTCCCTTACTTCATCACCACAATGTATGTCTGTACAAATAAAAAAATAAACAGGACATAAAACTAACAGCAGATATGCTGTTGTACCATCCCACTCTTCAAAAAAAAATTGTATAACTTTATTCTATCATCCCACTGCCCAGGATCATTTCTAGAGCTTTACTTAATAATCCCCAATCCCTGCAAAACAGTGTAAGAAATTTATTAATCCATCCTACTTGACAAATATCCTTTGTAGTCATTAATTTGAACATCTCACTTCCCAAAAAAGTTGTATAAAGTCTAACCATCGCACTCCCTAAAATACAGGCGTAGAAATTTATTTATTTTATTTAATTTATTAATTAATTAATTAATTTTAATATTTATTTTAATTTTATTTAACAAAATGCCCTGTTAGTAATTTATTCAACAATTCCGTTTTTTCAAAAAAGACCTGTAAAGATTCATTTAGTAATGTGAGTCCTGCTGCTGAAAATAAAACCTTGTAGGGATTGATTCAGGTATATTACTTCCAAAAACATAATTTTAGAAATAATTTAAACAAACCCACTCTTAACAAATCGTTGTAGGAAATTATTCTAGAAATGAAATGTAGATGTGCATTTAAAAGAAATATATTCCTATAACGAAATTTTGGGGAGACGGTTAGTTCAAAAAATTCTAAATGGGTTTTTTGGGAATCTGTTGATTTTTTGACCTGTTTATTTTTCATTTGAGTATAGCTAGCCAACACCCCTGGGAGTTAGCAACAAGCGTAATAAGTTTTTTAATTGTTGTATAATTTTGTAATTATCATGTAGGGCATTTGACGTGAGACGGACAACGAATACACTGACGACCTAAAATTCGTTCATATTCACGGTATTGTAATCCTAGAAGACCTGAATGCCAATATACAATTTTAGTTTTGTATGAGACGTAGTTGTAAACTTATGGAACTACAAAAAAATTTGGTGAAATCTGAAGTAGATAATTTTATGAAACTGTTGTTAGCATTAACCAATGTATAATAAAATACTTAAAATGTTCATTCAGCCATTTCACTACTGTTCTCAATTATAGAATCAGATTCAAAACTTGGAAACTCTTTTCACAAAAAAAAAACAGGAAATGAATATTTCAAATCCAAACTACAGCAAGCTCACCAAGTCTTTCTTAAATTATTTAAATTCCAAAATATAGTCCAATAGTAGATATTACCCAAGAAGGTTCAAAATGGGATCTATATTGGTTTAGGAGATACCAGACTTAACGTTCAAAGTCACGCACTGGGAGCCTAACCTGACGTATGCATTAGTCAACCTATTTACATGAGAACTTTGTAAGAACACTGCCATATATTATTATCTGTTTATATTGTTGTAAATCCATTTTTAATAGGTACCTATTAAAATAATAGGATAAAATGAAACAGTCTCGTAACAATAGAAGAAAAAGTTCAATTTGTAATTTTTACTGTTTTACAATAATTTGAACTAACACCGACAATACATTTAACAAGTAGGCTTTCGGTTGTTGTAATAAAGCTGTGCAACTTTTTTACTTTTCGAGTAAACATGTTAAATTATGCATGTGCCAAGTGCGGCGCTCATCGCTTGCCTTTGTACATGAAGTCCTGTACCTTCTAAACGAATGCTGATCATGTTTCGAAACTGTTAGTGTAATATCAACATACCTGAGGCTGTATTTTGAATTTAAAATGATTTTAAAGAAGACTGGTGAAAGTTACTATAATTTAGATTTGAAATATTCACTTCCAATGTTCTATAGGTACAAAAAAAAAATGAAATTTTGAATCTGATTCCATGTTCGCAAAAACAGTAGATATTTTCTATGGAACTTCATTGAAATATCTAATTATTGATTAGTTACTTCAAATATTTTCTTAAAACTAGCTATCTAAAATTTTATTAATTACCTGGAAGCCACAACCTGACAACTAAATCTGGTACAAAAAAATGTGTTTACTTTCACGCCCTCCAGGAGTACAATTATCCCGGATGTGAACGAATTTCTAGTTGTTACGTTTTTCTAGTTATCCGCTTCACGTGAAATGCCTCGTGTACAAAATAGTGTCCTAGGTGAATTTTATTGTGTGCTATAACTGCCAGTTTAGCATAAGGAAAATGGTTTTTCATTAAAAGTAAGCTATTTTATTTGTCTCCCTGTTTTAAACTAAATCAAGCACAAAGTTAAGCCAACACCATGGATGCAAAAAGAAACAGAAGCTGTTATCAAATTTTTAGAATTAGTATAAAAAATGTCATTTTTTATACTAATTCAATATTTTATACTATAGCAAATGGCAGATTGTGAAAAATGGATTGATTCTTCTTACTGTTACCAGGAGGTTCCCCTCTTTGCCAAGCCTCATTCAGTTGACGAAGAGAACCAGCATTTGGCCCATCTAATGGGTGGTTTTCAGAGGAGTTTTTGTCCTGTTGGTCGTCTGTTTATCCAATTTCTGACTGGTCTTTCTTCTGTCATCCTCTCCACATGTTCTCTACACTTTTCTTCCTTTTTTTACTCTATTTTGTCACGTCTTGGATATTATATCGTTGTTTGATAGAGTTGTTTGTTTTCCTGCCTCGCAGATATGCACGTAATATTTATCTCACTACCTTCATTTCTTTTGCTCTTATGTTTTTGTTTTGCATTTTTCGTTTCTGCCTTTGTTTCGGTGGCATATATGTTCATATTGGTCTTACTATGGCCTTATGTCGTATTTTTGCTTCTATTTTCATATATTTGTTTTCTATATGTAGTCTCTCTGGCTAGCCACTTGTATTGCTTTTGTGTAATGTAATTTTCCCTAGTTAAAAGTACCGCGATGACTCAAGATTTTAGTTCCTAGGTATTTAAAGTGCATCGCCTGTTCTATTGTTGAATTCTCAAAATGTAACTTACAGCGTCTTGGTTCTCTGGCTATAACCATGCATTTCGTTTTTTGTGTTGATATCTGCATGTTGCATCCCTTAGTTGTCAAGTTAAATTGGCGCACTAATTGTTGAAAGCGGTCCTTCTTATCTGCTATTAACACGGCCTCGTCTGAAGAGCATATTCTATTGATATTTTTTAAAAACCTGAGATAAAATTACAAAATTTAAGCAAAATGTTATTAAAAACTAGTAGATGAAACTCTGATTTTATTTCAGTGATATTTATCTGATATACTATATAATGTAGCATTAAATAATACATGTGATTTAGTATTGTTAATGCGCCCTTTTTTTCTTACAAATTCAAAGTTTAGCTAAGTAAGACCCCGCTGGCGATTTTTAGTTTCCGGTGATATCAGTGTTCATTCAAGAACCTGAATGAATTTCTCTGAACATTGAAAGGAATTTTATAAAAAATCTGGACTTAAGGTTTTATTTCTTAAGTTACATTTTATAGTACATTTTTTTGCTTTTTTTCACTATTTTTTCAAGATTATGTAGTTTAATACATTCTTCACTAGTCCTTATAAAGGCGCCAATTAACATTTAGGGAACGCGCCTAATACTTTACTTTGGAATTTTATTTTTGTTACGGTTATATGGAGTATAATATGTGTATATTTGTTATATTTTTCACTTTGTTTGCTCTGAGCTACATACCATAAAAATAGTTATTGTCTTATTAACTGTCTAGTGTACAATAAAATTAGTTTTTACTTATACCTTTTTTATAACTACGAAATACTAGAGGTGGCAAAGTTGGAAATTTATTTTTTAATAAACTGAAAGTTTTAAATGAAAACATGTTTAAGTTTTTTTTTAAATAAAGTAATATTAGTAAAGGTAGGGATGGTCTATAATTAGAGTGAAAATCTACGTTTTTACAAGATGAACTTTCTTGATGGCCAATTAATATTTAAGGAACCGTAAAAGTTATATGTTTTCTATTTGTTTATCAGCAGCACCTTAAAATTTTTGTTAGTTTTTATACTCTCAGAATTTTATTTGTTTTAGTTAAAGAAAAGTAATAAAATACTTACTAAGTAGATATTCCTGTTTTTAGACATTTGAAAGTACAGTAACAAATTTACATTCAATTTTAACACAAATCCGTTGCTCGAGCAAAATTTAAAAACTCCTTTTCTTCAAAAAACAAGTAATTTCATAACACGTGTCGAAAATTTAGAAAAAATTTATTGATTTACATCAATAAAATGGACTTGGAATTACCCCCAAATCTTTCAAAAAAACTCCTCCTTCCGATTAGCAGTGTGGTCAAGTATTGAAATAAACGTATGTAGAGTTGTATTTACACATATAATGAAATACATAAATATCATTTGTATATATGCTACTCATATTCCAACATTTTAAGTCTTTTTTAAGTTAACATTTGTCTAACATTTTAAGTACTGTAGTTAAGGAATCGTCAAGTGAAATTTTTAAATGGAGACCTAATTTTGGACACACCACTACCATTAATCATTAATCAATCGTTAACATCACTAAGGGGTTTAATAAAATTGTGTCTTTTTAAAGTTTCAACGGCTTAGTCTTATTACAGACGGTGGATGGAAACAATTTGGCTGCTATCTTGAAATTAATTCAATATTCTTCAAATACAGAATAAGAAATCAAAACGGCAACACCGCTTTAACACACTGTTTGAATTGAAATATTTGTGACACCTCACACACACACTTTTTCCCGTCCCGCAATATTTATGGCATCGTCTTACACTTTTCACGAATTTATATAATTATGGCAACGGTTGCCATAATAATATGCACATGCACATGCACATGCACATGCACATGCACATGCACATGCACATGCACATGCACATGCAAATGCACATGCACATGCACATGCACATGCACATGCACATGCACATGCACATGCACATGCACATGCACAAGCACATGCACATGCACATGCACATGCACATGCACATGCACATGCACATGCACATGCACATGCACATGCACATGCACATGCACATGCACATGCACATGCACATGCACATGCACATGCACATGCACATGCACATGCACATGCACATGCACATGCACATGCACATGCACATGCACATGCACATGCACATGCACATGCACATGCACATGCACATGCACATGCACATGCACATGCACATGCACATGCACATGCACATGCACATGCACATGCACATGCACATGCACATGCACATGCACATGCACATGCACATGCACATGCACATGCACATGCACATGCACATGCACATGCACATGCACATGCACATGCACATGCACATGCACATGCACATGCACATGCACATGCACATGCACATGCACATGCACATGCACATGCACATGCACATGCACATGCACATGCACATGCACATGCACATGCACATGCACATGCACATGCACATGCACATGCACATGCACATGCACATGCACATGCACATGCACATGCACATGCACATGCACATGCACATGCACATGCACATGCACATGCACATGCACATGCACATGCACATGCACATGCACATGCACATGCACATGCACATGCACATGCACATGCACATGCACATGCACATGCACATGCACATGCACATGCACATGCACATGCACATGCACATGCACATGCACATGCACATGCACATGCACATGCACATGCACATGCACATGCACATGCACATGCACATGCACATACACATGCACATGCACATGCACATGCACATGCACATGCACATGCATATGCACATGCACATGCACATGCACATGCACATGCACATGCACATGCACATGCACATGCACATGCACATGCACATGCACATGCACATGCACATGCACATGCACATGCACATGCACATGCACATGCACATGCACATGCACATGCACATGCACATGCACATGCACATGCACATGCACATGCACATGCACATGCACATTCGCATGCACATGCACATGCACATGCACATGCACATGCACATGCACATGCACATGCACATGCACATGCACATGCACATGCACATGCACATGCACATGCACATGCACATGCACATGAACATGCACAAGCACATGCACATGCACATGCACATGCACATGCACATGCACATGCACATGCACATGCACATGCACATGTACATGCACATGCACATGCACATGCACATGCACATGCACATGCACATGCACATACACATGCACATGCACATGCACATGCACATGCACATGCACATGCACATGCACATGCACATGCACATGCACATGCACATGCACATGCACATGCACATGCACATGCACATGCACATGCACATGCACATGCACATGCACATGCACATGCACATGCACATGCACATGCACATGCACATGCACATGCACATGCACATGCACATGCACATGCACATGCACATGCACATGCACATGCACATGCATATGCACATGCACATGCACATGCACATGCCCATGCACATGCACATGCACATGCACATGCACATGCACATGCACATGCACATGCACATGCACATGCACATGCACATGCACATGCACATGCACATGCACATGCACATGCACATGCACATGCACATGCACATGCACATGCACATGCACATGCACATGCACATGCACATGCACATGCACATGCACATGCACATGCACATGCACATGCACATGCACATGCACATGCACATGCACATGCACATGCACATGCACATGCACATGCACATGCACATGCACATGCACATGCACATGCACATGCACATGCACATGCACATGCACATGCACATGCACATGCACATGCACATGCACATGCACATGCACATGCACATGCACATGCACATGCACATGCACATGCACATGCACATGCACATGCACATGCACATGCACATGCACATGCACATGCACATGCACATGCACATGCACATGCACATGCACATGCACATGCACATGCACATGCACATGCACATGCACATGCACATGCACATGCACATTCGCATGCACATGCACATGCACATGCACATGCTCATGCACATGCACATGCACATGCACATGCACATGCACATGCACATGCACATGCACATGCACATGCACATGCACATGCACATGCACATGCACATGCACATGCACATGCACATGCACATGCACATGCACATGCACATGCACATGCACATGCACATGCACATGCACATGCACATGCACATGCACATGCACATACACATGCACATGCACATGCACATGCACATACACATGCACATGCACATGCACATGCACATGCACATGCACATGCACATGCACATGCACATGCACATGCACATGCACATGCACATGCACATGCACATGCACATGCACATGCACATGCACATGCACATGCACATGCACATGCACATGCACATGCACATGCACAAGCACATGCACATGCACATGCACATGCACATGCACATGCACATGCACATGCACATGCACATGCACATGCACATGCACATGCACATGCACATGCACATGCACATGCACATGCACATGCACATGCACATGCACATGCACATGCACATGCACATGCACATGCACATGCACATGCACATGCACATGCACATGCACATGCACATGCACATGCACATGCACATGCACATGCACATGCACATGCACATGCACATGCACATGCACATGCACATGCACATTCGCATGCACATGCACATGCACATGCACATGCACATGCACATGCACATGCACATGCACATGCACATGCACATGCACATGCACATGCACATGCACATGCACATGCACATGCACATGCACATGCACATGCACATGCACATGCACATGCACATGCACATGCACATGCACATGCACATGCACATGCACATGCACATGCACATGCACATGCACATGCACATGCACATACACATGCACATGCACATGCACATGCACATACACATGCACATGCACATGCACATGCACATGCACATGCACATGCACATGCACATGCACATGCACATGCACATGCACATGCACATGCACATGCACATGCACATGCACATGCACATGCACATGCACATGCACATGCACATGCACATGCACATGCACATGCACATGCACATGCACATGCACATGCACATGCACATGCACATGCACATGCATATGCACATGCACATGCACATGCACATGCACATGCACATGCACATGCACATGCACATGCACATGCACATGCACATGCACATGCACATGCACATGCACATGCACATGCACATGCACATGCACATGCACATGCACATGCACATGCACATGCACATGCACATGCACATGCACATGCACATGCACATGCACATGCACATGCACATGCACATGCACATGCACATGCACATGCACATGCACATGCACATGCACATGCACATGCACATGCCCATGCACATGCACATGCACATGCACATGCACATGCACATGCACATGCACATGCACATGCACATGCACATGCACATGCACATGCACATGCACATGCACATGCACATGCACATGCACATGCACATGCACATGCACATGCACATGCACAGGCACATGCACATGCACATGCACATGCACATGCACTTGCACATGCACATGCACATGCACATGCACATGCACATGCACATGCACATGCACATGCACATTCGCATGCACATGCACATGCACATGCACATGCACATGCACATGCACATGCACATGCACATGCACATGCACATGCACATGCACATGCACATGCACATGCACATGCACATGCACATGCACATGCACATGCACATGCACATGCACATGCACATGCACATGCACATGCACATGCACATGCACATGCACATGCACATGCACATGCACATGCACATGCACATGCACATGCACATTCGCATGCACATGCACATGCACATGCACATGCACATGCACATGCACATGCACATGCACATGCACATGCACATGCACATGCACATGCACATGCACATGCACATGCACATGCACATGCACATGCACATGCACATGCACATGCACATGCACATGCACATGCACATGCACATGCACATGCACATGCACATGCACATGCACATGCACATGCACATGCACATGCACATGCACATGCACATGCACATGCACATGCACATGCACATGCACATGCACATGCACATGCACATGCACATGCACATGCACATGCACATGCACATGCACATGCACATGCACATGCACATTCGCATGCACATGCACATGCACATGCACATGCACATGCACATGCACATGCACATGCACATGCACATGCACATGCACATGCACATGCACATGCACATGCACATGCACATGCACATGCACA
>CAMIUK010000038.1:12500-25000 GCA_946251905.1 Cryptocephalus moraei
GCATGACTCGCACATACATGTGTTAGAAAGAGAGGTATTCCTCGAGTTTAACGGTTTCGAGGAGATTTCCCAGTCTTTGGTAGTTCTGCTCACACTCTTCTTCTTATGCAGGTGTTATAGAGACACATTAATTAGACATTGTATCGGGGCATTCCTCCACCTGTCAGGTGTGTAAATTTTCGCGAATAAGTACAGCCTTCGGTAATCAATGACAACAAACTTATAGGTTAAGGGAAAAAGGGACTGAGAATGACACACCCACATATATCGATATGTGTTATATTTCAAAATTTAAAAGCACCTCTACAGGTATTTAGGTATATAAATATAATTATTAAAATTAACAAAAGCGATGTAGTTAAAAAGTGTACACAGAGATGAAATACAAAAATGAAAAAGTGCAGCTTAAATATCATTTTACAAAATTTTTGATTGAATATAACAATATATTCATTAATATAAAGTCACATTTTAATCTTCTTATAACCGAAAGGTGTGGAAGAATGGTCACTTTGAAACATTCTCTTCGTAGAATGAGGTCGATATATTTTTGAACAATACTGGGAAACAACTTCATGCTCTTCGGTTCGTTTGATTTGAATGGAGGACACGTAAATAGGTTCAGTCTTCTCCAGCACCATTTTCTTAATTGTTTCGAAGTTGACCAATTTGGAAACCATAAAATTAAGTGATAACCCCTTTACTTTACAGATGATATATTCTTCTTTTTTAGTGGGAGAATATACTCGGTATGCGTAATTCTTAGGCCCGCCACTAACAAACTCAGAAATAAAGGACCCTGGATCGAAGGTTTCTAATTCGTCAGTTAAATCACCTAGAAACGTACCAGTAGGGACGTCAAATTCTTCAGGGCGTGAAATGTAAATAACCGAATCAGTATCGTAATATAAAACTCTTTCTCCCAATTTATCTAAATAACTATACAACTTAATACGCGCTTGGGCCGTTACAAAAGCTGCTATTGCCACATTAACTGTAGAGAGCTCCGAGTATGTTTCATCTCTTTTTTCGTAAGTGACAATTATAGTATTTTCATTAACAGGCAAAATTGAATTGATGATAAGAGAGGGGTTAGTCATGATATTAAAGAATTCTGAAGATTTATTTATAATAACAGTTTTGGATTGATTTTCGCGTTGACCAAATTTCCCCCAAAATGAATTTAACATTAACTTAGCCAAAGAACGTAAACCGGGGTTATCCGCGATTTTATCAATATCCAAATGGACATTCTCTCGTTGAAAATATTCTTTTATATAATATTCCTTTTCTTCGGGATTTTTACAGTTTTTAGGCCAATCCGAAGATTCTTGTTTAATTTTAATAAACTTATTCATCATTTCGGTGAAAAGACCAGGGACATTTTCGTTAAATTGTATGGTGTCATACTGCCAAATTTCATAGATGTCCAAAAATGTGTAACCTACCTCAAGGGCTTTCAATACTTCCTCGATTACCCATGTTCCAATTAATGCCCGTTCATCAGCTGTGTGGTGGCATGTTTCAGTAGAGGAACTTAATCCACAAGTATTACATAGAACGAACATTAATTTTCCGTTCATTTTTTGTGGCAGTAGTGGGTGAAATAAATCCTGAGGTGGAAGTATTTTACATTTAACCAGTCCGGATGTAAGGTGATCGGTAGAGCATTCACTACCTACGAGTACCCTAGGATGTCCTACAGGAAACCTTCCATATTTGCATACCCATGGATATAGCGAACAAACGTCGACATATTTAATCTTTTCGTTGTCATCGATTTTATAATATTCTACTACATTTCCAGTCCGACCTCCATAAAACGCGTCTCGGGGATTAAGGGGCGACAAGGATAGCAGGGGATGATTGTTGGTGAACGCTTCTATTTCCTTATTTTTAAGCTGTCGACGAAATGTGCACTCCCACATTTCTATTACTTGGTAACCTAATTTCTTTAACCTTATGGTTTTGGCTTGTGTGTTTTCATAACGGAATATAAGGTTTTCAGAAGGATTCCCTTGCAATGGGACATCTCTTTGATGTTTAAAGCAATTGGGACACCCATGGTAGTAACAGCCATGAAATTCAAAAATTGTATTGTTATCGTAACAAATTCCATCAACTTTCAATCCTGCCACAGTTACCTCTGATTGTTTAGCGGCGTGAATAATATTGCAGTTTCGCTGATTTTCTTCCCATACTAACCATTGGGTAGCAATCCTGCTTTGGTTATCTTTCCATCTATACCCATTTTTAGGTATTATCCCAATGGTGTTAGGATTTAGGAAGTTTCGACGAAATACTTTATTACATGCAGATGCAATGGTGGAAGCTTCCGTAAAGGGACATACATTTCCTTCTCTCAGTAAAAGTTCACGAAATTTAAGACAAGCCTGAGTTAGAATGTCAACGTCTGAAATGCAGTATTCTTTAATTTCTTTCTGGAAATCAAAAATATATCCTTCGTTCTCTTTCTCAGTGTACCATTTAATCAAATCTTCTCTGTTGTTTTCTTTCAGGTTATCTGGGTCATAATTCTCTATACTAGGTATTTTTCCCACATAATTTTGATTTTCCGTTATATTGAATAGATGAGGGAAGTAGCCTTTCTTCAATTCCGTTAATCCAAAAGCCTTCGGTAGCTTAGACAAAGCCATTGGAAAATAATTAAGGGAATCTAGAAATTTTACATTTCCTAACTCCATTATAATAACTTTCGTACCTCTCATTATCAGCTCGGGTTGTAAATCGGTGTTTATTAAAATATAATTTAGGATAAACTGGTGATCATAGCCTCCTCCATTGTGAGCTAAGACTACCACTTTTTTGAATTTTTTACGTAAAGTTAAAATATGTTCCATTAACTTATTAATAACATTACCCACTAATACTTTTTGTCGAAAGCCGCAAGATTGGCAGAAATACAATAAAGACTCATTCATGCAACGATGACAACGTTGATTTAACACACACAGATTAGGTTCGTGTAAACTCGATCCATCTTCTAACTTTTTCTCTTGTCTCGTCTCCAAATCATAAAAAACAAATAGGAGGTCATTACAGTGAGGAGTTCTTGTGTCTGGTTGAATGTAGCATAAGTGTCCAGAAGGTTGATACTTTTGACAAATTCTGCAATATACCTCACCACAGATATGTTGTCTGTTAACTCGAACTACCTTAAAGCATTCCTCGCAAAGTCTGATCACATTACATATATGGTGTTCGATATGATTGACATAACACACTTTCCCATAAAAAAATCTTTTACATTCCACACACTTCATTTTTGGTTCCATTTTGGAGCATGCAGGAGACTGCTGACACCCAGAACAAGTGCCTCCACATTTATGTTTCTTTTTATCATTATACGGTACGTGACATTCTTCGCAATAATATGTGCAGCAAAAGGCCGCAGTAAGAGAAGTGATTACGTTGTAATGCCCTTCATGATATAATAAATTCAATGAGGGATATCCATTACATTTACCCTCAAACATAATGTCACGACCTTTAGTTCCATACTGGTATACCACTATTTTATAGTTGGAAAGGTAATGCTGAAAAGCTACAAGTTCGGGAATCCCTGCTCCTTCTTCAGGGATAACTATATTGATGACCTTTACCAATGCTGAAGCCCTTTCGTCTTGAATCTTTCCTACATTGTTTCGAACTTGATTATAAAGGAAATCTTTATCTTTATAAGCTTTTGCGACAACGAGAGCACGAGGTAAACACATTTTGTCTGTATTCTTAATAACTACGATTCCCCGTCTTCGACTGCACTCTTCATAGAAACTGTTGTAATTCTTTCCTTTTCCACGCCCTGCTGGTAGTTTTACTGACGTTACTCTCAAACAGAATGTTTCGGTATTAAGTCCCGTGGAATTTGACTGGTAAATTGAAGATATCGTATTCCACACGTCCTCAAAAGTAACTTCCGCTAAAGGTTTGAAACGCATCCAGCCCTCTCCTCTAGCAAAATCTTTCGAGCAAAAACTGAATCCTACCAAGTCGGTGGGGTTTAAGTTCTCCGTGCCGCTTATCACTACCTCTTCGATGGCCTCTTTTACCCATTTCACAGGGTTCGCCTTCTCGGGAATCGGGCGGATTTTGAACTCTAGGATACGACCCTGAACTCCGTACTGGCGAACGGTCTTAATGGAATCTTTGATTATTATACACTTTTCCATTTTTAATGATCGGGTAGAACTACCTTACACTACAAATTCTGCAAGAGAAGGGCAAAAGTATAAAAACGTAACATTTATTACGTCATAGACGGATCGATTAAACACTTTTAAGAAATTAAAAAAAAGGCTTCCAAAAGTTAAAATTTGTACAGGTTGTCATATATGATACAAGGGGTTTTGGAGATTTCACGCATCGTCAGATATGAAGCACGTTATTTCGTATATTGTATTATCATCGTATCATATATATATATCATATATTGCTATATGATTTGGAACAGTTTTTGTAAATATTAGTATTAAATAATTATTGACCAACTTGAGACAAGGTACTATTTTAGACTAATTCCATTTGTAGTTACCTACATTCGAAATTTCGAGAAAATTTCAAGAACACCTAAGTATTAGTCATATAATATTTTAAATTCGCTGTTTTGTACCTGGATCTGTCCTTGGAAAATCAGAGGGTACTTACCAGGACGAACTCCTCCTTATGCGGCGCCTTCACTCTTTGGGGTAGGAAAGTCGATTTCTCCTCGAGTCCCACGAAAATAGACTGGCCGTAGTCAGTAGTGTTATGTGGAAGATCAAAGAAAAGTAACCTCGAACGAATGGACAGGCACTGAACGATGGTAACAACTAGAACCTTTTGATAACCTTATTTAACAAAGATCTGCAAAAGAATGGCAAAAATTTCAAAAAAAAGGACCATTTATTACGTCATGGTCGGACCGAATATTAAAAACTTTGAAAATTTAAAAAAGGTCCCCTTCTAACTCAAAATTGTGCTTGTTTGCCACAAGAAACTACGGTTCGCCGCTCTTTCTTGTATCATTACATATCAATAACACACTATTTCGTGTACTTTTGAAAATTTCAATAAAAAGGTCTCAAATCATAAAATTTGTGTATGTTTACCATAAGGAGCAATAAGTTTTCGGTCTTTCACGCATCATTACATGTCAATAAATCACATTCTCGTGTACATGTTGTAGGTTTTTAAGATAATTTTTCAGATAGAATTAAACAATAACTTTCGACACTACTGTTTAATAATCCAGCACCTAGAACACATCAATTTTGTTTCTAGATAACACATTTTATTATCAAATATACTATAAGCAATTTTGGTATCATTGATATTATCCTGTGAAGTGTAAATGTATCAAAACAAGTCATTGAAATTCCGTATAATATAATAATGTTCAAATTTTGTATTAATTACTTGTCATACAAAGCTATTGTCGAGGAAGTAAATGGCACAATCCAAATGTAGTAGCATAACACCACATACTTACACACAATATGACTTGTTAAGCGCATGATGTTCTTATAGTAATTATTCAATTAAAATTTATTATTTTTAATTTATTAATTAAACTTATTTAATATATAAATTATGCTTACAACAAAGGTGTATTCATCCGAATTAAATCTATGCTTTTTGTTTCCGCGCTTCCCCAACTTTGAATGTCGTTCAGTTATATTCTACACAATAATCACATAACATCCATACCCCGAAAAGGTTAGGCGAATAAATACTAATGCAACATGCTACCCACGCGAGGGGGATTACCCTCTTTTTAAAACAGGTGCTTTGACTTGTACTGAAGAATTAAGGATTCCGGAGTGGTTGGGTACCGATGAGTCATTTTTAAAAGTAACGAGAATTCGTCGACATAGTAGAATGGTTCCATTGTAGTGCATTTACTTCGATAACCACAAAAGAAAAGGAGTGGGAGCGTAGAGAGAGAGAGAGAGAGAGAGAGAGAGAGAGAGAGATATGCGTCAAATAGAGCAGGATTGCACATTATGAATTTTAAATATATCGTACTTATGTAATAATTATTAATCATATTATTAACCTTCACCTTATACTTATTACTCTGTACCTAACATACTCATAGCCAATTACTAAGGAGTTTAAAAATCACGTTTTTTGTTCTACATTGGATATTAATTTAAAACCACACTTAACGAAACCGTACAACAAAAACTTTATGTACATGAATACTTGAAGTTGAAAAGATGTAGTATTTTCTAAGGGGAAGAAAGTTTAACACCCACACGTAACAGGTATATGAGGTATATCGTGTGTAGGTTATACACCTCGCTTTTAGACAAGGCAGATTATTTCAAGGGTGCACATATGATTCGGATTGCAGGTGTTTCAACGGTTTTTTGCAGGTGTTCCAACGAATTTGGGGGGGGATTTAACGGTTTTTTGCAAGTCTTTGCAGGTTTTGCAGGTGTTCAAACGGTTTTTGGGAATTTAACGGTTTTTTGCAGGTCTTTTGCAGGTTTTTGGGGGGAGGATTTAACGGTCTTTTTTGCAGGTTCAGATTTTGTACTTTGACCCCGACGACCACTTAAATTAGCTTAGGTTACGGTACACTGATTTTCGATAGGTTAGAGCAGATTACAGGTTAAAGGGATTCAGATTTTGCACTTTGACCCCGGCAACCACTTAGGTCAGCTTAGGTTACGGTGCACGTAACTCTAAGGTTAGAGCAAATTACAGGTTAGACACATGGAATTTTGGGTTAGCATTGATATAACGGCCGTTTTATCAATGCTAACCCAAAATTCCATGTGTCTAACCTGTAATTTGCTCTAACCTTAGAGTTACGTGCACCGTAACCTAAGCTGACCTAAGTGGTTGCCGGGGTCAAAGTGCAAAATCTGAATCCCTTTAACCTGTAATCTGCTCTAACCTATCGAAAATCAGTGTACCGTAACCTAAGCTAATTTAAGTGGTCGTCGGGGTCAAAGTACAAAATCTGAACCTGCAAAAAAGACCGTTAAATCCTCCCCCCAAAAACCTGCAAAAGACCTGCAAAAAACCGTTAAATTCCCAAAAACCGTTTGAACACCTGCAAAACCTGCAAAGACTTGCAAAAAACCGTTAAATCCCCCCCCAAATTCGTTGGAACACCTGCAAAAAACCGTTGAAACACCTGCAATCCGAATCATATGTGCACCCTTGAAATAATCTGCCTTGTCTAAAAGCGAGGTGTATAACCTACACACGATATACCTCATATACCTGTTACGTGTGGGTGTTAAACTTTCTTCCCCTTAGAAAATACTACATCTTTTCAACTTCAAGTATTCATGTACATAAAGTTTGTGTTGTACGGTTTCGTTAAGTGTGGTTTTAAATTAATATCCAATGTAGAACAAAAAACGTAATTTTTAAACTCCTTAGTAATTGGCTATGAGTATGTTAGGTACAGAGTAATAAGTATAAGGTGAAGGTTAATAATATGATTAATAATTATTACATAAGTACGATATATTTAAAATTCATAATGTGCAATCCTGCTCTATTTGACGCATATCTCTCTCTCTCTCTCTCTCTCTCTCTCTCTCTCTCTCTACGCTCCCACTCCTTTTCTTTTGTGGTTATCGAAGTAAATGCACTACAATGGAACCATTCTACTATGTCGACGAATTCTCGTTACTTTTAAAAATGACTCATCGGTACCCAACCACTCCGGAATCCTTAATTCTTCAGTACAAGTCAAAGCACCTGTTTTAAAAAGAGGGTAATCCCCCTCGCGTGGGTAGCATGTTGCATTAGTATTTATTCGCCTAACCTTTTCGGGGTATGGATGTTATGTGATTATTGTGTAGAATATAACTGAACGACATTCAAAGTTGGGGAAGCGCGGAAACAAAAAGCATAGATTTAATTCGGATGAATACACCTTTGTTGTAAGCATAATTTATATATTAAATAAGTTTAATTAATAAATTAAAAATAATAAATTTTAATTGAATAATTACTATAAGAACATCATGCGCTTAACAAGTCATATTGTGTGTAAGTATGTGGTGTTATGCTACTACATTTGGATTGTGCCATTTACTTCCTCGACAATAGCTTTGTATGACAAGTAATTAATACAAAATTTGAACATTATTATATTATACGGAATTTCAATGACTTGTTTTGATACATTTACACTTCACAGGATAATATCAATGATACCAAAATTGCTTATAGTATATTTGATAATAAAATGTGTTATCTAGAAACAAAATTGATGTGTTCTAGGTGCTGGATTATTAAACAGTAGTGTCGAAAGTTATTGTTTAATTCTATCTGAAAAATTATCTTAAAAACCTACAACATGTACACGAGAATGTGATTTATTGACATGTAATGATGCGTGAAAGACCGAAAACTTATTGCTCCTTATGGTAAACATACACAAATTTTATGATTTGAGACCTTTTTATTGAAATTTTCAAAAGTACACGAAATAGTGTGTTATTGATATGTAATGATACAAGAAAGAGCGGCGAACCGTAGTTTCTTGTGGCAAACAAGCACAATTTTGAGTTAGAAGGGGACCTTTTTTAAATTTTCAAAGTTTTTAATATGCGGTCCGACCATGACGTAATAAATGGTCCTTTTTTTTGAAATTTTTGCCATTCTTTTGCAGATCTTTGTTAAATAAGGTTATCAAAAGGTTCTAGTTGTTACCATCGTTCAGTGCCTGTCCATTCGTTCGAGGTTACTTTTCTTTGATCTTCCACATAACACTACTGACTACGGCCAGTCTATTTTCGTGGGACTCGAGGAGAAATCGACTTTCCTACCCCAAAGAGTGAAGGCGCCGCATAAGGAGGAGTTCGTCCTGGTAAGTACCCTCTGATTTTCCAAGGACAGATCCAGGTACAAAACAGCGAATTTAAAATAATATATGACTAATACTTAGGTGTTCTTGAAATTTTCTCGAAATTTCGAATGTAGGTAACTACAAATGGAATTAGTCTAAAATAGTACCTTGTCTCAAGTTGGTCAATAATTATTAAATACTAATATTTACAAAAACTGTTCCAAATCATATAGCAATATATGATATATATATATGATACGATGATAATACAATATACGAAATAACGTGCTTCATATCTGACGATGCGTGAAATCTCCAAAACCCCTTGTATCATATATGACAACCTGTACAAATTTTAACTTTTGGAAGCCTTTTTTTTAATTTCTTAAAAGTGTTTAATCGATCCGTCTATGACGTAATAAATGTTAGGTTTTTATACTTTTGCCCTTCTCTTGCAGAATTTGTAGTGTAAGGGAGTTCTACCCGATCATTAAAAATGGAAAAGTGTATAATAATCAAAGATTCCATTAAGACCGTTCGCCAGTACGGAGTTCAGGGTCGTATCCTAGAGTTCAAAATCCGCCCGATTCCCGAGAAGGCGAACCCTGTGAAATGGGTAAAAGAGGCCATCGAAGAGGTAGTGATAAGCGGCACGGAGAACTTAAACCCCACCGACTTGGTAGGATTCAGTTTTGCTCGAAAGATTTTGCTAGAGGAGAGGGCTGGATGCGTTTCAAACCTTTAGCGGAAGTTACTTTTGAGGACGTGTGGAATACGATATCTTCAATTTACCAGTCAAATTCCACGGGACTTAATACCGAAACATTATGTTTGAGAGTAACGTCAGTAAAACTACCAGCAGGGCGTGGAAAAGGAAAGAATTACAACAGTTTCTATGAAGAGTGCAGTCGAAGACGGGGAATCGTAGTTATTAAGAATACAGACAAAATGTGTTTACCTCGTGCTCTCGTTGTCGCAAAAGCTTATAAAGATAAAGATTTCCTTTATAATCAAGTTCGAAACAATGTAGGAAAGATTCAAGACGAAAGGGCTTCAGCATTGGTAAAGGTCATCAATATAGTTATCCCTGAAGAAGGAGCAGGGATTCCCGAACTTGTAGCTTTTCAGCATTACCTTTCCAACTATAAAATAGTGGTATACCAGTATGGAACTAAAGGTCGTGACATTATGTTTGAGGGTAAATGTAATGGATATCCCTCATTGAATTTATTATATCATGAAGGGCATTACAACGTAATCACTTCTCTTACTGCGGCCTTTTGCTGCACATATTATTGCGAAGAATGTCACGTACCGTATAATGATAAAAAGAAACATAAATGTGGAGGCACTTGTTCTGGGTGTCAGCAGTCTCCTGCATGCTCCAAAATGGAACCAAAAATGAAGTGTGTGGAATGTAAAAGATTTTTTTATGGGAAAGTGTGTTATGTCAATCATATCGAACACCATATATGTAATGTGATCAGACTTTGCGAGGAATGCTTTAAGGTAGTTCGAGTTAACAGACAACATATCTGTGGTGAGGTATATTGCAGAATTTGTCAAAAGTATCAACCTTCTGGACACTTATGCTACATTCAACCAGACACAAGAACTCCTCACTGTAATGACCTCCTATTTGTTTTTTATGATTTGGAGACGAGACAAGAGAAAAAGTTAGAAGATGGATCGAGTTTACACGAACCTAATCTGTGTGTGTTAAATCAACGTTGTCATCGTTGCATGAATGAGTCTTTATTGTATTTCTGCCAATCTTGCGGCTTTCGACAAAAAGTATTAGTGGGTAATGTTATTAATAAGTTAATGGAACATATTTTAACTTTACGTAAAAAATTCAAAAAAGTGGTAGTCTTAGCTCACAATGGAGGAGGCTATGATCACCAGTTTATCCTAAATTATATTTTAATAAACACCGATTTACAACCCGAGCTGATAATGAGAGGTACGAAAGTTATTATAATGGAGTTAGGAAATGTAAAATTTCTAGATTCCCTTAATTATTTTCCAATGGCTTTGTCTAAGCTACCGAAGGCTTTTGGATTAACGGAATTGAAGAAAGGCTACTTCCCTCATCTATTCAATATAACGGAAAATCAAAATTATGTGGGAAAAATACCTAGTATAGAGAATTATGACCCAGATAACCTGAAAGAAAACAACAGAGAAGATTTGATTAAATGGTACACTGAGAAAGAGAACGAAGGATATATTTTTGATTTCCAGAAAGAAATTAAAGAATACTGCATTTCAGACGTTGACATTCTAACTCAGGCTTGTCTTAAATTTCGTGAACTTTTACTGAGAGAAGGAAATGTATGTCCCTTTACGGAAGCTTCCACCATTGCATCTGCATGTAATAAAGTATTTCGTCGAAACTTCCTAAATCCTAACACCATTGGGATAATACCTAAAAATGGGTATAGATGGAAAGATAACCAAAGCAGGATTGCTACCCAATGGTTAGTATGGGAAGAAAATCAGCGAAACTGCAATATTATTCACGCCGCTAAACAATCAGAGGTAACTGTGGCAGGATTGAAAGTTGATGGAATTTGTTACGATAACAATACAATTTTTGAATTTCATGGCTGTTACTACCATGGGTGTCCCAATTGCTTTAAACATCAAAGAGATGTCCCATTGCAAGGGAATCCTTCTGAAAACCTTATATTCCGTTATGAAAACACACAAGCCAAAACCATAAGGTTAAAGAAATTAGGTTACCAAGTAATAGAAATGTGGGAGTGCACATTTCGTCGACAGCTTAAAAATAAGGAAATAGAAGCGTTCACCAACAATCATCCCCTGCTATCCTTGTCGCCCCTTAATCCCCGAGACGCGTTTTATGGAGGTCGGACTGGAAATGTAGTAGAATATTATAAAATCGATGACAACGAAAAGATTAAATATGTCGACGTTTGTTCGCTATATCCATGGGTATGCAAATATGGAAGGTTTCCTGTAGGACATCCTAGGGTACTCGTAGGTAGTGAATGCTCTACCGATCACCTTACATCCGGACTGGTTAAATGTAAAATACTTCCACCTCAGGATTTATTTCACCCACTACTGCCACAAAAAATGAACGGAAAATTAATGTTCGTTCTATGTAATACTTGTGGATTAAGTTCCTCTACTGAAACATGCCACCACACAGCTGATGAACGGGCATTAATTGGAACATGGGTAATCGAGGAAGTATTGAAAGCCCTTGAGGTAGGTTACACATTTTTGGACATCTATGAAATTTGGCAGTATGACACCATACAATTTAACGAAAATGTCCCTGGTCTTTTCACCGAAATGATGAATAAGTTTATTAAAATTAAACAAGAATCTTCGGATTGGCCTAAAAACTGTAAAAATCCCGAAGAAAAGGAATATTATATAAAAGAATATTTTCAACGAGAGAATGTCCATTTGGATATTGATAAAATCGCGGATAACCCCGGTTTACGTTCTTTGGCTAAGTTAATGTTAAATTCATTTTGGGGGAAATTTGGTCAACGCGAAAATCAATCCAAAACTGTTATTATAAATAAATCTTCAGAATTCTTTAATATCATGACTAACCCCTCTCTTATCATCAATTCAATTTTGCCTGTTAATGAAAATACTATAATTGTCACTTACGAAAAAAGAGATGAAACATACTCGGAGC
>CAMIUK010000039.1:0-25534 GCA_946251905.1 Cryptocephalus moraei
ACATGCACATGCACATGCACATGCACATGCACATGCAAATGCACATGCACATGCACATGCACATGCACATGCACATGCACATGCACATACACATGCACATGCACATGCACATGCACATGCACATGCACATGCACATGCACATGCCCATGCACATGCACATGCACATGCACATGCACATGCACATGCACATGCACATGCACATGCACATGCACATGCACATGCACATGCATGTGAATGTGCATATGCATGTGCATGTGCATGTGCATGTGCATGTGCATGTGCATGTGCATGTGCATGTGCATGTGCATGTGCATGTGCATGTGCATGTGCATGTGCATGTGCATGTGCATGTGCATGTGCATGTGCATGTGCATGTGCATGTGCATGTGCATGTGAATGTGCATGTGCATGTGCATGTGCATGTGCATGTGCATGTGCATGTGCATGTGCATGTGAATGTGCATGTGCATGTGCATGTGCATGTGCATGTGCATGTGCATGTGCATGTGCATGTGCATGTGCATGTGCATGTGCATGTACATGTGCATGTGCATGTGCATGTGCATGTGCATGTGCATGTGAATGTGCATGTGCATGTGCATGTGCATGTGCATGGGCATGTGCATGTGCATGTGCATGCGCATGTGCATGTGCATGTGCATGTGCATGTGCATGTGCATGTGCATGTGCATGTGCATGTGCATGTGCATTTGCATGTGCATGTGCATGTGCATGTGCATGTGTATGTGCATGTGCATGTGCATGTGCATGTGCATGTGCATGTGCATGTGCATGTGCATGTGCATGTGCATGTGCATGTGCATGTGCATGTGCATGTGCATGTGCATGTGCATGTGCATGTGCATGTGCATGTGCATGTGCATGTGCATTTGCATGTGCATGTGCATGTGCATGTGCATGTGCATGTGCATGTGCATGTGCATGTGCATGTGCATTTGCATGTGCATGTGCATGTGCATGTGCATGTGCATGTGCATGTGCATGTGCATGTGCATGTGCATGTGCATGTGCATGTGCATGTGCATGTGCATGTGCATGTGCATGTGCATGGGCATGTGCATGTGCATGTGCATGTGCATGTGCATGTGCATGTGCATGTGCATGTGTATGTGCATGTGCATGTGCATGTGCATGTGCATGTGCATGTGCATGTGCATTTGCATGTGCATGTGCATGTGCATGTGCATGTGCATGTGCATGTGCATGTGCATGTGCATGTGCATGTGCATGTGCATGTGCATGTGCATGTGCATGTGCATGTGCATGTGCATGTGCATGTGCATGTGTATGTGCATGTGCATGTGCATGTGCATGTGCATGTGCATGTGCATGTGCATGTGCATGTGCATGTGCATGTGCATGTGCATGTTGCATGTGCATGTGCATGTGCATGTGCATGTGCATGTGCATGTGCATGTGCATGTGCATGTGCATGTGCATGTGCATGTGCATGTGCATGTGCATGTGCATGTGCATGTGCATGTGCATGTGCATGTGCATGTGCATGTGCATGTGCATGTGCATGTGCATGTGCATGTGCATGTGCATGTGCATGTGCATGTGCATGTGCATGTGCATGTGCATGTGCATGTGCATGTGCATGTGCATGTGCATGTGCATGTGCATGTGCATGTGCATGTGCATGTGCATGTGCATGTGCATGTGCATGTGCATGTGCATGTGCATGTGCATGTGCATGTGCATGTGCATGTGCATGTGCATGTGCATGTGCATGTGCATGTGTATGTGCATGTGCATGTGCATGTGCATGTGCATGTGCATGTGCATGTGCATGTGTATGTGCATGTGCATGTGCATGTGCATGTGCATGTGCATGTGCATGTGCATGTGCATGTGCATGTGCATGTGCATGTGCATGTGCATGTGCATGTGTATGTGCATGTGAATGTGCATGTGCATGTGCATGTGCATGGGCATGTGCATGTGCATGTGCATGTGCATGTGCATGTGCATGTGCATGTGCATGTGCATGTGCATGTGCATGTGCATGTGCATGTGCATGTGCATGTGCATGTGCATGTGCATGTGCATGTGCATGTGCATGTGCATGTGCATGTACATGTGCATGTGCATGTGCATGTGCATGTGCATGTGCATGTGAATGTGCATGTGCATGTGCATGTGCATGTGCATGGGCATGTGCATGTGCATGTGCATGCGCATGTGCATGCGCATGTGCATGTGCATGTGCATGTGCATGTGCATGTGCATGTGCATGTGCATGTGCATGTGCATGTGCATTTGCATGTGCATGTGCATGTGCATGTGCATGTGTATGTGCATGTGCATGTGCATGTGCATGTGCATGTGCATGTGCATGTGCATGTGCATGTGCATGTGCATGTGCATGTGCATGTGCATGTGCATGTGCATGTGCATGTGCATGTGCATGTGCATGTGCATGTGCATGTGCATGTGCATGTGCATTTGCATGTGCATGTGCATGTGCATGTGCATGTGCATGTGCATGTGCATGTGCATGTGCATGTGCATTTGCATGTGCATGTGCATGTGCATGTGCATGTGCATGTGCATGTGCATGTGCATGTGCATGTGCATGTGCATGTGCATGTGCATGTGCATGTGCATGTGCATGTGCATGTGCATGGCATGTGCATGTGCATGTGCATGTGCATGTGCATGTGCATGTGCATGTGCATGTGTATGTGCATGTGCATGTGCATGTGCATGTGCATGTGCATGTGCATGTGCATTTGCATGTGCATGTGCATGTGCATGTGCATGTGCATGTGCATGTGCATGTGCATGTGCATGTGCATGTGCATGTGCATGTGCATGTGCATGTGCATGTGCATGTGCATGTGCATGTGCATGTGCATGTGTATGTGCATGTGCATGTGCATGTGCATGTGCATGTGCATGTGCATGTGCATGTGCATGTGCATGTGCATGTGCATGTGCATGTGCATGTGCATGTGCATGTGCATGTGCATGTGCATGTGCATGTGCATGTGCATGTGCATGTGCATGTGCATGTGCATGTGCATGTGCATGTGCATGTGCATGTGCATGTGCATGTACATGTGCATGTGCATGTGCATGTGCATGTGCATGTGCATGTGCATGTGCATGTGCATGTGCATGTGCTTGTGCATGTGCATGTGCATGTGCATGTGCATGTGCATGTGCATGTGCATGTGCATGTGCATGTGCATGTGCATGTGCATGTGCATGTGCATGTGCATGTGCATGTGCATGTGCATGTGCATGTGCATGTGCATGTGCATGTGCATGTGCATGTGCATGTGCATGTGCATGTGCATGTGCATGTGCATGTGCATGTGCATGTGCATGTGCATGTGCATGTGCATGTGCATGTGCATGTGCATGTGCATGTGCATGTGCATGTGCATGTGCATGTGCATGTGCATGTGCATGTGCATGTGCATGTGCATGTGCATGTGCATGTGCATGTGCATGTGCATGTGCATGTGCATGTGCATGTGCATGTGCATGTGCATGTGCATGTGCATGTGCATGTGCATGTGCATGTGCATGTGCATGTGCATGTGCATGTGCATGTGCATGTGCATGTGCATGTGCATGTGCATGTGCATGCGAATGTGCATGTGCATGTGCATGTGCATGTGCATGTGCATGTGCATGTGCATGTGCATGTGCATGTGCATGTGCATGTGCATGTGCATGTGCATGTGCATGTGCATGTGCATGTGCATGTGCATGTGCATGTGCATGTGCATGTGCATGTGTATGTGCATGTGCATGTGCATGTGCATGTGCATGTGCATGTACATGTGCATGTGCATGTGCATGTGCATGTGCATGTGCATGTGCATGTGCATGTGCATGTGCATGTGCATGTGCATGTGCATGTGCATGTTCATGTGCATGTGCATGTGCATGTGCATGTGCATGTGCATGTGCATGTGCATGTGCATGTGTATGTGCATGTGCATGTGCATGTGCATGTGCATGTGCATGTGCATGTGCATGTGTATGTGCATGTGCATGTGCATGTGCATGTGCATGTGCATGTGCATGTGCATGTGCATGTGCATGTGCATGTGCATGTGCATGTGCATGTGCATGTGCATGTGCATGTGCATGTGCATGTGCATGTGCATGTGCATGTGCATGTGCATGTGCATGTGCATGTGCATGTGCATGTGCATGTGCATGTGCATGTGCATGTGCATGTGCATGTGCATGTGCATGTGCATGTGCATGTGCATGTGCATGTGCATGTGCATGTGCATGTGCATGTGCATGTGCATGTGCATTTGCATGTGCATGTGCATGTGCATGTGCATGTGCATGTGCATGTGCATGTGCATGTGCATGTGCATGTGCATTTGCATGTGCATGTGCATGTGCATGTGCATGTGCATGTGCATGTGCATGTGCATATTATTATGGCAACCGTTGCCATAATTATATAAATTCGTGAAAAGTGTAAGACGATGCCATAAATATTGCGGGACGGGAAAAAGTGTGTGTGTGAGGTGTCACAAATTTTTCAATTCAAACAGTGTGTTAAAGCGGTGTTGCCGTTTTGATTTCTTATTCTGTATTTGAAGAATATTGAATTAATTTCAAGATAGCAGCCAAATTGTTTCCATCCACCGTCTGTAATAAGACTAAGCCGTTGAAACTTTAAAAAGACACAATTTTATTAAACCCCTTAGTGATGTTAACGATTGATTAATGATTAATGGTAGTGGTGTGTCCAAAATTAGGTCTCCATTTAAAAATTTCACTTGACGATTCCTTAACTACAGTACTTAAAATGTTAGACAAATGTTAACTTAAAAAAGACTTAAAATGTTGGAATATGAGTAGCATATATACAAATGATATTTATGTATTTCATCATATGTGTAAATACAACTCTACATACGTTTATTTCAATACTTGACCACACTGCTAATCGGAAGGAGGAGTTTTTTTGAAAGATTTGGGGGTAATTCCAAGTCCATTTTATTGATGTAAATCAATAAATTTTTTCTAAATTTTCGACACGTGTTATGAAATTACTTGTTTTTTGAAGAAAAGGAGTTTTTAAATTTTGCTCGAGCAACGGATTTGTGTTAAAATTGAATGTAAATTTGTTACTGTACTTTCAAATGTCTAAAAACAGGAATATCTACTTAGTAAGTATTTTATTACTTTTCTTTAACTAAAACAAATAAAATTCTGAGAGTATAAAAACTAACAAAAATTTTAAGGTGCTGCTGATAAACAAATAGAAAACATATAACTTTTACGGTTCCTTAAATATTAATTGGCCATCAAGAAAGTTCATCTTGTAAAAACGTAGATTTTCACTCTAATTATAGACCATCCCTACCTTTACTAATATTACTTTATTTAAAAAAAAACTTAAACATGTTTTCATTTAAAACTTTCAGTTTATTAAAAAATAAATTTCCAACTTTGCCACCTCTAGTATTTCGTAGTTATAAAAAAGGTATAAGTAAAAACTAATTTTATTGTACACTAGACAGTTAATAAGACAATAACTATTTTTATGGTATGTAGCTCAGAGCAAACAAAGTGAAAAATATAACAAATATACACATATTATACTCCATATAACCGTAACAAAAATAAAATTCCAAAGTAAAGTATTAGGCGCGTTCCCTAAATGTTAATTGGCGCCTTTATAAGGACTAGTGAAGAATGTATTAAACTACATAATCTTGAAAAAATAGTGAAAAAAAGCAAAAAAATGTACTATAAAATGTAACTTAAGAAATAAAACCTTAAGTCCAGATTTTTTATAAAATTCCTTTCAATGTTCAGAGAAATTCATTCAGGTTCTTGAATGAACACTGATATCACCGGAAACTAAAAATCGCCAGCGGGGTCTTACTTAGCTAAACTTTGAATTTGTAAGAAAAAAAGGGCGCATTAACAATACTAAATCACATGTATTATTTAATGCTACATTATATAGTATATCAGATAAATATCACTGAAATAAAATCAGAGTTTCATCTACTAGTTTTTAATAACATTTTGCTTAAATTTTGTAATTTTATCTCAGGTTTTTAAAAAATATCAATAGAATATGCTCTTCAGACGAGGCCGTGTTAATAGCAGATAAGAAGGACCGCTTTCAACAATTAGTGCGCCAATTTAACTTGACAACTAAGGGATGCAACATGCAGATATCAACACAAAAAACGAAATGCATGGTTATAGCCAGAGAACCAAGACGCTGTAAGTTACATTTTGAGAATTCAACAATAGAACAGGCGATGCACTTTAAATACCTAGGAACTAAAATCTTGAGTCATCGCGGTACTTTTAACTAGGGAAAATTACATTACACAAAAGCAATACAAGTGGCTAGCCAGAGAGACTACATATAGAAAACAAATATATGAAAATAGAAGCAAAAATACGACATAAGGCCATAGTAAGACCAATATGAACATATATGCCACCGAAACAAAGGCAGAAACGAAAAATGCAAAACAAAAACATAAGAGCAAAAGAAATGAAGGTAGTGAGATAAATATTACGTGCATATCTGCGAGGCAGGAAAACAAACAACTCTATCAAACAACGATATAATATCCAAGACGTGACAAAATAGAGTAAAAAAAGGAAGAAAAGTGTAGAGAACATGTGGAGAGGATGACAGAAGAAAGACCAGTCAGAAATTGGATAAACAGACGACCAACAGGACAAAAACTCCTCTGAAAACCACCCATTAGATGGGCCAAATGCTGGTTCTCTTCGTCAACTGAATGAGGCTTGGCAAAGAGGGGAACCTCCTGGTAACAGTAAGAAGAATCAATCCATTTTTCACAATCTGCCATTTGCTATAGTATAAAATATTGAATTAGTATAAAAAATGACATTTTTTATACTAATTCTAAAAATTTGATAACAGCTTCTGTTTCTTGTTGCATCCATGGTGTTGGCTTAACTTTGTGCTTGATTTAGTTTAAAACAGGGAGACAAATAAAATAGCTTACTTTTAATGAAAAACCATTTTCCTTATGCTAAACTGGCAGTTATAGCACACAATAAAATTCACCTAGGACACTATTTTGTACACGAGGCATTTCACGTGAAGCGGATAACTAGAAAAACGTAACAACTAGAAATTCGTTCACATCCGGGATAATTGTACTCCTGGAGGGCGTGAAAGTAAACACATTTTTTTGTACCAGATTTAGTTGTCAGGTTGTGGCTTCCAGGTAATTAATAAAATTTTAGATAGCTAGTTTTAAGAAAATATTTGAAGTAACTAATCAATAATTAGATATTTCAATGAAGTTCCATAGAAAATATCTACTGTTTTTGCGAACATGGAATCAGATTCAAAATTTCATTTTTTTTTTGTACCTATAGAACATTGGAAGTGAATATTTCAAATCTAAATTATAGTAACTTTCACCAGCCTTCTTTAAAATCATTTTAAATTCAAAATACAGCCTCAGGTATGTTGATATTACACTAACAGTTTCGAAACATGATCAGCATTCGTTTAGAAGGTACAGGACTTCATGTACAAAGGCAAGCGATGAGCGCCGCACTTGGCACATGCATAATTTAACATGTTTACTCGAAAAGTAAAAAAGTTGCACAGCTTTATTACAACAACCGAAAGCCTACTTGTTAAATGTATTGTCGGTGTTAGTTCAAATTATTGTAAAACAGTAAAAATTACAAATTGAACTTTTTCTTCTATTGTTACGAGACTGTTTCATTTTATCCTATTATTTTAATAGGTACCTATTAAAAATGGATTTACAACAATATAAACAGATAATAATATATGGCAGTGTTCTTACAAAGTTCTCATGTAAATAGGTTGACTAATGCATACGTCAGGTTAGGCTCCCAGTGCGTGACTTTGAACGTTAAGTCTGGTATCTCCTAAACCAATATAGATCCCATTTTGAACCTTCTTGGGTAATATCTACTATTGGACTATATTTTGGAATTTAAATAATTTAAGAAAGACTTGGTGAGCTTGCTGTAGTTTGGATTTGAAATATTCATTTCCTGTTTTTTTTTTGTGAAAAGAGTTTCCAAGTTTTGAATCTGATTCTATAATTGAGAACAGTAGTGAAATGGCTGAATGAACATTTTAAGTATTTTATTATACATTGGTTAATGCTAACAACAGTTTCATAAAATTATCTACTTCAGATTTCACCAAATTTTTTTGTAGTTCCATAAGTTTACAACTACGTCTCATACAAAACTAAAATTGTATATTGGCATTCAGGTCTTCTAGGATTACAATACCGTGAATATGAACGAATTTTAGGTCGTCAGTGTATTCGTTGTCCGTCTCACGTCAAATGCCCTACATGATAATTACAAAATTATACAACAATTAAAAAACTTATTACGCTTGTTGCTAACTCCCAGGGGTGTTGGCTAGCTATACTCAAATGAAAAATAAACAGGTCAAAAAATCAACAGATTCCCAAAAAACCCATTTAGAATTTTTTGAACTAACCGTCTCCCCAAAATTTCGTTATAGGAATATATTTCTTTTAAATGCACATCTACATTTCATTTCTAGAATAATTTCCTACAACGATTTGTTAAGAGTGGGTTTGTTTAAATTATTTCTAAAATTATGTTTTTGGAAGTAATATACCTGAATCAATCCCTACAAGGTTTTATTTTCAGCAGCAGGACTCACATTACTAAATGAATCTTTACAGGTCTTTTTTGAAAAAACGGAATTGTTGAATAAATTACTAACAGGGCATTTTGTTAAATAAAATTAAAATAAATATTAAAATTAATTAATTAATTAATTAATTAAATAAAATAAATAAATTTCTACGCCTGTATTTTAGGGAGTGCGATGGTTAGACTTTATACAACTTTTTTGGGAAGTGAGATGTTCAAATTAATGACTACAAAGGATATTTGTCGAGTACGATGGATTAATAAATTTCTTACACTGTTTTGCAGGGATTGGGGATTATTAAGTAAAGCTCTAGAAATGATCCTGGGCAGTGGGATGATAGAATAAAGTTATACAATTTTTTTTTGAAGAGTGGGATGGTACAACAGCATATCTGCTGTTAGTTTTATGTCCTGTTTATTTTTTTATTTGTACAGACATACATTGTGGTGATGAAGTAAGGGACAAAATTCATAATTACGTTATTTAATGTTTACAAGGAAAACGCCCTGACAAGCCAATTAATTTTTTTCTTTATGCACCTTACGAAATAACATTTTTACTTACTGCGTCATGTACTTTTGCACAATGACGTCACCTTTTCTTTTAAGTGACCACCTCATTTTTCTCCTCGTTTTTACTAGATGGTCCAGCTATTTTCATGATGATGTAAAAACTGTTACCTTATGTAACTAATTCTTTTATAAAATAAAACAGAAGAATGTAAGACGAAAATCTCAATAACAGCCCAAGAAGAATCAAAATTTATATCAAATTATAATATTATTATGTTAGACACAAAAACTTGTTTGTGCAAATTAGCGATATCAGATTTGTATCGCTTTTGACGGATAAAACAAAAGCTAATATTGTAAATTTTATTATTAAAAAGTAAAAATTATTCTTTTTAATTAAATTATTTAATGATGCAATTTAGAGTGAATTAAAATCTATTTAATGTTCATAGCTTAATTTCTTAACTATTTCAAAATTTCAAAACAAAGAAATTTATATTTTTTTTCTATATTTCCAAATTGTAATGGTCCGTTTATAATACATTACATTTATTTTACCATTTGCAAGTCTACTTTGCGATGTACTCCATTTATTCAACCCTTAAAAACACCCTTTATAGGGTAATACATAAATAATGTTTGCTATAATTTTAAATTGGTCAATGTTGTGAGTGTAATTAAATAAAATCTCATTATTTTTAATAATATTTCTCAAATATTTCGCTGTTTTAACCAAAAAAAAATCACCCTTTCCTCCAAAATATTGTAGGATTTTTATTTAAATACTAGAAAAAATTTCAAAAACCATATTTAGTTGAACAAATAGTTGAAACTGGAGATATTTATACGCCCCGAAAAAAAGACAGGAAAACGTAAATGGTTTTTTAACGATAATTTCTTTAATTTTAAATATATTGGTCAAAAGCTTATTTTGTAGAAAATTTTGAACGTTATCAGATTTGTTAAGTTGGGATTTTTTTGAAGTCCTTCATTTTTAGAGGATGCGATTTAAAGGACTCCAAAAAGGTACTTCTCACACTTATATGCAAATTATAAATGACAATATCTCAATTTGTTTTCATAGTAGAAAAATTTAAAAAAAAAATTAAAAACTCTCAGCAAAAAAATTCTACATTTTAGAGTTCGTGTATATTTTTCATATCTCTTTTAGTTTTCGAGTAATTTATAAAAAAAAACGGATAATTTTTATAGCATTTCAAAAAATAATTGAACCCTTAATTGAAGTTTTGTTAAAATGTGAGTATTTCAAACTGTTTAAAATTTGAGGACAAGTTAGTATATAAATATACCTAATTTTACATATTAAGGGTGTGTTTTTTAGAGTTTAATTTTTGTGGAAAATTTATTGACTTATTTTCTTTTTTTTGATACAATAGTTTTGTTTTTGTAATAACTCGGTTATTTTCCTTCCAAATCACTTTTGTGTTAGCACATTTTAAAGGCCTCACTTTTAAAAAATAGTTTAAGATTTTTTTTAAAAACTACTCCTTTTTGCAATATTTCATGATAAAATGTTCGATTCTAGGTTATTTCAAATAAACTTAGACCTTTATCAAGCTGCATCTAGAGTTATGTCGCTGCGATAAAAATTTAAAAGCGCCATTCGATTCATTATTTTAAAAGGTTTTTTTTTATTCTCATAACTTTTGTGTTAAAATTTACTGTTTTCGAGTTATTTTTGAAAAACTTCTCAAAAACATGCATTTTTCAGGTACAAAATCAACAATTTAAATCGTGAATACTCTGAAAATATTAACTTACCGAGAGAAGTTTATATAACATTTTTTGCTTGAAATTAATATCGATTTCCGGTGTTATTTTGAGGTTGAATATTTTCACCCATGAGAAGAGGTGTCATTCAGCCCCAGGCTAAAAGCACATATCGGCACTATATAACTTTTTTTGACATTTTTCCTATGAATATTTCAAATTGCAGGTAAATCGAAGCGGTTAAATAATGGGCTAATTAAACTTTTTAAAAACCGAAGGAAGAGGGAAATTGTTTAGGCAGTAATAACTATTTAACATCCATTTAATGAAATGAAAATGGTAGATATCACTTTAAGTAAATATTTATGAAATCAAAGATTTTAATAAGTGATTTTAACTTTTCCGAATGAATAACTATCTCCTATTACATAAGAACCCTGAGTACCGCACGAAAATTTTTTTCATCATAGGTAGTTAATTGACTTTGTTGGAAATTTTTGGAGAAAAATTAGCGTAACAACCGTCTCTGAAAATGTAATTTTTTTTTCATTTTTCTCCCCTATTTTCACTAACCTCGGGAAGTTTTCTCGACAATAATAATTTTTAAGCATCCGTTTAACCAACCGCTAACTACAATTTATTGGAACATTTAGTTAGTCTCTAATGACGAAAATTATTTAATTCAAAGCTTGCCACCACTATTTCTATCCACCCACATTCGTTTGGGAGTTTTTGTGATGCGTATGATTTAATTAGAAGTTTGAAAATAAGTAGAATATGATAAACTTGAAAACCGCATGCTTGTCATTATTCACCACTATTTCAACTGCGCTGTGAGCTGAAGCGGAGGATTTTTTTGACCATTAGTATTGATTTGCATCCGTATTATCAAATATTTGAGGAAAAAATTGGAACATTAGTGGGATGTTTTCAATTTATTTGAATTAATCATTTTCTATCCCTGTTACCACCCTTTGACGGCCGTACGGACGTATCTTCTTATAGAATGTAATTGAAGTATTTATTTAAAACCTTTTCTTAATAGAAATAATCGTGTGACAAATTTTGATAAAAAATCTGGTTTATTCATATTTCACTTTTATTGAACACCTCCGGAAATAGTAGGGAAATTTCGAAGGGTAATTTATTAAAAATTTATTAACAATATTATTAATTTTTAGTTTAATTATTATTATTTTATATTATTTAATTTAGTGATTAATTTAGAGTGAGATATTTTAATTTCTCTTAATAAATTTATGTGACACACTACTACACCCGTACAGTATAAGCCGCACGATATACGATAGCCGAACACGAAATACGGTTAGAATACATAAACAGAATCATTCGAGCAGAAACGTCGCAATTTCACATCAAGGTTATACGCAGATGTCGCCTCAGTCGCAAAAAAATATGTGCCACAGTACTGTATGTACATACTATGTGAATAAAACTGAATTATAACTACTCACACACTTTACCCACTTTTTTGGTAAAATGGGGCGAACCAGTGGCACAGTGTCAGGGGTTTCATTTAATAAATGCTCTATTGGTCAATACCCATGATTTCGGATATATCTCTTGAAAATTGGTTGAAGGGTATGGCTAAAATCCACCGTTACAGTTATGGCACGGAGTGTAAGTTGCCACAATTTTAGCAGTTGCCATAACACAGGAATATTCACACACACGTTGCCATAAATATAGTGCTACAAACACATGCACATGCACATGCACATGCACATGCACATGCACATGCACATACCCATGCACATGCACATGCACATGCACATGCACATGCACATGCACATGCACATGCACATGCACATGCACATGCACATGCACATGCACATGCACATGCACATGCACATGCACATGCACATGCACATGCACATGCACATGCACATGCACATGCACATGCACATGCACATGCACATGCACATGCACATGCACATGCACATGCACATGCACATGCACATGCACATGCACATGCACATGCACATGCACATGCACATGCACATGCACATGCACATGCACATGCACATGCACATGCACATGCACATGCACATGCAAATGCACATGCACATGCACATGCACATGCACATGCACATGCACATGCACATGCACATGCACATGCACATGCACATGCACATGCCCATGCACATGCACATGCACATGCACATGCCCATGCACATGCACATGCACATGCACATGCACATGCACATGCACATGCACATGCACATGCACATGCACATGCACATGCACATGCACATGCACATGCAAATGCACATGCACATGCACATGCACATGCACATGCACATGCACATGCACATGCAAATGCACATGCACATGCACATGAACATGCACATGCACATGCACATGCACATGCACATGCACATGCACATGCACATGCACATGCACATGCACATGCACATGCACATGCACATGCACATGCACATGCACATGAACATGCACATGCACATGCACATGCACATGCACATGCACATGCACATTCACATGCACATGCACATGCACATGCACATGCACATGCACATGCACATGCACATGCACATGCACATGCACATGCACATGCACATGCACATGCACATGCACATGCACATGCACATGCACATTCACATGCACATGCACATGCACATGCACATGCACATGCACATGCACATGCACATGCACATGCACATGCACATGCACATGCACATGCACATGCACATACACATGCACATGCACATGCACATGCACATGCACATGCACATGCACATGCACATGCACATGCACATGCACATGCACATTCACATGCACATGCACATGCACATGCACATGCACATGCACATGCACATGCACATGCAAATGCACATGCACATGCACATGCACATGCACATGCACATGCACATGCACATACACATGCACATGCACATGCACATGCACATGCACATGCACATGCACATGCACATGCACATGCACATGCACATGCACATGCACATGCACATGCACATGCACATGCACATGCACATGCACATGCACATGCACATGCACATGCACATGCACATGCACATGCACATGCACATGCACATGCACATGCACATGCACATGCACATGCACATGCACATGCACATGCACATGCCCATGCACATGCACATGCACATGCACATGCACATTCACATGCACATACACATGCACATGCACATGCACATGCACATGCCACATGCACATGCACATGCACATGCACATGCACATGTACATGCACATGCACATGCACATGCACATGCACATGCACATGCACATGCACATGCACATGCACATGCACATGCACATGCACATGCACATGCACATGCACATGCACATGCACATGCACATGCACATGCACATGCACATGCACATGCACATGCACATGCACATGCACATGCACATGCACATGCGCATGCACATGCACATGCACATGCACATGCACATGCACATGCACATGCACATGCACATGCACATGCACATGCACATGCACATGCACATGCACATGCACATGCACATGCACATGCACATGCACATGCACATGCACATGCACATGCACATGCACATGCACATGCACATGCACATACACATGCACATGCACATGCACATGCACATGCACATGCACATGCACATGCACATACACATGCACATGCACATGCACATGCACATGCACATGCACATGCACATGCACATGCACATGCACATGCACATGCACATGCACATGCACATGCACATGCACATGCACATGCACATGCACATGCACATGCACATGCACATGCACATGCACATGCACATGCACATGCACATGCACATGCACATGCACATGCACATGCACATGCACATGCACATGCACATGCACATGCACATGCACATGCACATGCACATGCACATGCACATGCACATGCACATGCACATGCACATGCACATGCACATGCACATGCACATGCACATGCACATGCACATGCACATGCACATGCACATGCACATGCACATGCACATGCACATGCACATGCACATGCACATGCAAATGCACATGCACATGCACATGCACATGCACATGCACATGCACATGCACATACACATGCACATGCACATGCACATGCACATGCACATGCACATGCACATGCACATGCCCATGCACATGCACATGCACATGCACATGCACATGCACATGCACATGCACATGCACATGCACATGCACATGCACATGCACATGCATGTGAATGTGCATATGCATGTGCATGTGCATGTGCATGTGCATGTGCATGTGCATGTGCATGTGCATGTGCATGTGCATGTGCATGTGCATGTGCATGTGCATGTGCATGTGCATGTGCATGTGCATGTGCATGTGCATGTGCATGTGCATGTGCATGTGCATGTGAATGTGCATGTGCATGTGCATGTGCATGTGCATGTGCATGTGCATGTGCATGTGCATGTGAATGTGCATGTGCATGTGCATGTGCATGTGCATGTGCATGTGCATGTGCATGTGCATGTGCATGTGCATGTGCATGTGCATGTACATGTGCATGTGCATGTGCATGTGCATGTGCATGTGCATGTGAATGTGCATGTGCATGTGCATGTGCATGTGCATGGGCATGTGCATGTGCATGTGCATGCGCATGTGCATGTGCATGTGCATGTGCATGTGCATGTGCATGTGCATGTGCATGTGCATGTGCATGTGCATTTGCATGTGCATGTGCATGTGCATGTGCATGTGTATGTGCATGTGCATGTGCATGTGCATGTGCATGTGCATGTGCATGTGCATGTGCATGTGCATGTGCATGTGCATGTGCATGTGCATGTGCATGTGCATGTGCATGTGCATGTGCATGTGCATGTGCATGTGCATGTGCATGTGCATTTGCATGTGCATGTGCATGTGCATGTGCATGTGCATGTGCATGTGCATGTGCATGTGCATGTGCATTTGCATGTGCATGTGCATGTGCATGTGCATGTGCATGTGCATGTGCATGTGCATGTGCATGTGCATGTGCATGTGCATGTGCATGTGCATGTGCATGTGCATGTGCATGTGCATGGGCATGTGCATGTGCATGTGCATGTGCATGTGCATGTGCATGTGCATGTGCATGTGTATGTGCATGTGCATGTGCATGTGCATGTGCATGTGCATGTGCATGTGCATTTGCATGTGCATGTGCATGTGCATGTGCATGTGCATGTGCATGTGCATGTGCATGTGCATGTGCATGTGCATGTGCATGTGCATGTGCATGTGCATGTGCATGTGCATGTGCATGTGCATGTGCATGTGTATGTGCATGTGCATGTGCATGTGCATGTGCATGTGCATGTGCATGTGCATGTGCATGTGCATGTGCATGTGCATGTGCATGTGCATGTGCATGTGCATGTGCATGTGCATGTGCATGTGCATGTGCATGTGCATGTGCATGTGCATGTGCATGTGCATGTGCATGTGCATGTGCATGTGCATGTGCATGTGCATGTGCATGTGCATGTGCATGTGCATGTGCATGTGCATGTGCATGTGCATGTGCATGTGCATGTGCATGTGCATGTGCATGTGCATGTGCATGTGCATGTGCATGTGCATGTGCATGTGCATGTGCATGTGCATGTGCATGTGCATGTGCATGTGCATGTGCATGTGCATGTGCATGTGCATGTGCATGTGCATGTGCATGTGCATGTGCATGTGCATGTGCATGTGCATGTGCATGTGCATGTGCATGTGCATGTGCATGTGCATGTGTATGTGCATGTGCATGTGCATGTGCATGTGCATGTGCATGTGCATGTGCATGTGTATGTGCATGTGCATGTGCATGTGCATGTGCATGTGCATGTGCATGTGCATGTGCATGTGCATGTGCATGTGCATGTGCATGTGCATGTGCATGTGTATGTGCATGTGAATGTGCATGTGCATGTGCATGTGCATGGGCATGTGCATGTGCATGTGCATGTGCATGTGCATGTGCATGTGCATGTGCATGTGCATGTGCATGTGCATGTGCATGTGCATGTGCATGTGCATGTGCATGTGCATGTGCATGTGCATGTGCATGTGCATGTGCATGTGCATGTACATGTGCATGTGCATGTGCATGTGCATGTGCATGTGCATGTGAATGTGCATGTGCATGTGCATGTGCATGTGCATGGGCATGTGCATGTGCATGTGCATGCGCATGTGCATGCGCATGTGCATGTGCATGTGCATGTGCATGTGCATGTGCATGTGCATGTGCATGTGCATGTGCATGTGCATTTGCATGTGCATGTGCATGTGCATGTGCATGTGTATGTGCATGTGCATGTGCATGTGCATGTGCATGTGCATGTGCATGTGCATGTGCATGTGCATGTGCATGTGCATGTGCATGTGCATGTGCATGTGCATGTGCATGTGCATGTGCATGTGCATGTGCATGTGCATGTGCATGTGCATGTGCATTTGCATGTGCATGTGCATGTGCATGTGCATGTGCATGTGCATGTGCATGTGCATGTGCATGTGCATTTGCATGTGCATGTGCATGTGCATGTGCATGTGCATGTGCATGTGCATGTGCATGTGCATGTGCATGTGCATGTGCATGTGCATGTGCATGTGCATGTGCATGTGCATGTGCATGGGCATGTGCATGTGCATGTGCATGTGCATGTGCATGTGCATGTGCATGTGCATGTGTATGTGCATGTGCATGTGCATGTGCATGTGCATGTGCATGTGCATGTGCATTTGCATGTGCATGTGCATGTGCATGTGCATGTGCATGTGCATGTGCATGTGCATGTGCATGTGCATGTGCATGTGCATGTGCATGTGCATGTGCATGTGCATGTGCATGTGCATGTGCATGTGCATGTGCATGTGTATGTGCATGTGCATGTGCATGTGCATGTGCATGTGCATGTGCATGTGCATGTGCATGTGCATGTGCATGTGCATGTGCATGTGCATGTGCATGTGCATGTGCATGTGCATGTGCATGTGCATGTGCATGTGCATGTGCATGTGCATGTGCATGTGCATGTGCATGTGCATGTGCATGTGCATGTGCATGTGCATGTACATGTGCATGTGCATGTGCATGTGCATGTGCATGTGCATGTGCATGTGCATGTGCATGTGCATGTGCTTGTGCATGTGCATGTGCATGTGCATGTGCATGTGCATGTGCATGTGCATGTGCATGTGCATGTGCATGTGCATGTGCATGTGCATGTGCATGTGCATGTGCATGTGCATGTGCATGTGCATGTGCATGTGCATGTGCATGTGCATGTGCATGTGCATGTGCATGTGCATGTGCATGTGCATGTGCATGTGCATGTGCATGTGCATGTGCATGTGCATGTGCATGTGCATGTGCATGTGCATGTGCATGTGCATGTGCATGTGCATGTGCATGTGCATGTGCATGTGCATGTGCATGTGCATGTGCATGTGCATGTGCATGTGCATGTGCATGTGCATGTGCATGTGCATGTGCATGTGCATGTGCATGTGCATGTGCATGTGCATGTGCATGTGCATGTGCATGTGCATGTGCATGTGCATGTGCATGTGCATGTGCATGTGCATGTGCATGTGCATGTGCATGTGCATGCGAATGTGCATGTGCATGTGCATGTGCATGTGCATGTGCATGTGCATGTGCATGTGCATGTGCATGTGCATGTGCATGTGCATGTGCATGTGCATGTGCATGTGCATGTGCATGTGCATGTGCATGTGCATGTGCATGTGCATGTGCATGTGTATGTGCATGTGCATGTGCATGTGCATGTGCATGTGCATGTACATGTGCATGTGCATGTGCATGTGCATGTGCATGTGCATGTGCATGTGCATGTGCATGTGCATGTGCATGTGCATGTGCATGTGCATGTTCATGTGCATGTGCATGTGCATGTGCATGTGCATGTGCATGTGCATGTGCATGTGCATGTGTATGTGCATGTGCATGTGCATGTGCATGTGCATGTGCATGTGCATGTGCATGTGTATGTGCATGTGCATGTGCATGTGCATGTGCATGTGCATGTGCATGTGCATGTGCATGTGCATGTGCATGTGCATGTGCATGTGCATGTGCATGTGCATGTGCATGTGCATGTGCATGTGCATGTGCATGTGCATGTGCATGTGCATGTGCATGTGCATGTGCATGTGCATGTGCATGTGCATGTGCATGTGCATGTGCATGTGCATGTGCATGTGCATGTGCATGTGCATGTGCATGTGCATGTGCATGTGCATGTGCATGTGCATGTGCATGTGCATGTGCATTTGCATGTGCATGTGCATGTGCATGTGCATGTGCATGTGCATGTGCATGTGCATGTGCATGTGCATGTGCATTTGCATGTGCATGTGCATGTGCATGTGCATGTGCATGTGCATGTGCATGTGCATATTATTATGGCAACCGTTGCCATAATTATATAAATTCGTGAAAAGTGTAAGACGATGCCATAAATATTGCGGGACGGGAAAAAGTGTGTGTGTGAGGTGTCACAAATTTTTCAATTCAAACAGTGTGTTAAAGCGGTGTTGCCGTTTTGATTTCTTATTCTGTATTTGAAGAATATTGAATTAATTTCAAGATAGCAGCCAAATTGTTTCCATCCACCGTCTGTAATAAGACTAAGCCGTTGAAACTTTAAAAAGACACAATTTTATTAAACCCCTTAGTGATGTTAACGATTGATTAATGATTAATGGTAGTGGTGTGTCCAAAATTAGGTCTCCATTTAAAAATTTCACTTGACGATTCCTTAACTACAGTACTTAAAATGTTAGACAAATGTTAACTTAAAAAAGACTTAAAATGTTGGAATATGAGTAGCATATATACAAATGATATTTATGTATTTCATCATATGTGTAAATACAACTCTACATACGTTTATTTCAATACTTGACCACACTGCTAATCGGAAGGAGGAGTTTTTTTGAAAGATTTGGGGGTAATTCCAAGTCCATTTTATTGATGTAAATCAATAAATTTTTTCTAAATTTTCGACACGTGTTATGAAATTACTTGTTTTTTGAAGAAAAGGAGTTTTTAAATTTTGCTCGAGCAACGGATTTGTGTTAAAATTGAATGTAAATTTGTTACTGTACTTTCAAATGTCTAAAAACAGGAATATCTACTTAGTAAGTATTTTATTACTTTTCTTTAACTAAAACAAATAAAATTCTGAGAGTATAAAAACTAACAAAAATTTTAAGGTGCTGCTGATAAACAAATAGAAAACATATAACTTTTACGGTTCCTTAAATATTAATTGGCCATCAAGAAAGTTCATCTTGTAAAAACGTAGATTTTCACTCTAATTATAGACCATCCCTACCTTTACTAATATTACTTTATTTAAAAAAAAACTTAAACATGTTTTCATTTAAAACTTTCAGTTTATTAAAAAATAAATTTCCAACTTTGCCACCTCTAGTATTTCGTAGTTATAAAAAAGGTATAAGTAAAAACTAATTTTATTGTACACTAGACAGTTAATAAGACAATAACTATTTTTATGGTATGTAGCTCAGAGCAAACAAAGTGAAAAATATAACAAATATACACATATTATACTCCATATAACCGTAACAAAAATAAAATTCCAAAGTAAAGTATTAGGCGCGTTCCCTAAATGTTAATTGGCGCCTTTATAAGGACTAGTGAAGAATGTATTAAACTACATAATCTTGAAAAAATAGTGAAAAAAAGCAAAAAAATGTACTATAAAATGTAACTTAAGAAATAAAACCTTAAGTCCAGATTTTTTATAAAATTCCTTTCAATGTTCAGAGAAATTCATTCAGGTTCTTGAATGAACACTGATATCACCGGAAACTAAAAATCGCCAGCGGGGTCTTACTTAGCTAAACTTTGAATTTGTAAGAAAAAAAGGGCGCATTAACAATACTAAATCACATGTATTATTTAATGCTACATTATATAGTATATCAGATAAATATCACTGAAATAAAATCAGAGTTTCATCTACTAGTTTTTAATAACATTTTGCTTAAATTTTGTAATTTTATCTCAGGTTTTTAAAAAATATCAATAGAATATGCTCTTCAGACGAGGCCGTGTTAATAGCAGATAAGAAGGACCGCTTTCAACAATTAGTGCGCCAATTTAACTTGACAACTAAGGGATGCAACATGCAGATATCAACACAAAAAACGAAATGCATGGTTATAGCCAGAGAACCAAGACGCTGTAAGTTACATTTTGAGAATTCAACAATAGAACAGGCGATGCACTTTAAATACCTAGGAACTAAAATCTTGAGTCATCGCGGTACTTTTAACTAGGGAAAATTACATTACACAAAAGCAATACAAGTGGCTAGCCAGAGAGACTACATATAGAAAACAAATATATGAAAATAGAAGCAAAAATACGACATAAGGCCATAGTAAGACCAATATGAACATATATGCCACCGAAACAAAGGCAGAAACGAAAAATGCAAAACAAAAACATAAGAGCAAAAGAAATGAAGGTAGTGAGATAAATATTACGTGCATATCTGCGAGGCAGGAAAACAAACAACTCTATCAAACAACGATATAATATCCAAGACGTGACAAAATAGAGTAAAAAAAGGAAGAAAAGTGTAGAGAACATGTGGAGAGGATGACAGAAGAAAGACCAGTCAGAAATTGGATAAACAGACGACCAACAGGACAAAAACTCCTCTGAAAACCACCCATTAGATGGGCCAAATGCTGGTTCTCTTCGTCAACTGAATGAGGCTTGGCAAAGAGGGGAACCTCCTGGTAACAGTAAGAAGAATCAATCCATTTTTCACAATCTGCCATTTGCTATAGTATAAAATATTGAATTAGTATAAAAAATGACATTTTTTATACTAATTCTAAAAATTTGATAACAGCTTCTGTTTCTTGTTGCATCCATGGTGTTGGCTTAACTTTGTGCTTGATTTAGTTTAAAACAGGGAGACAAATAAAATAGCTTACTTTTAATGAAAAACCATTTTCCTTATGCTAAACTGGCAGTTATAGCACACAATAAAATTCACCTAGGACACTATTTTGTACACGAGGCATTTCACGTGAAGCGGATAACTAGAAAAACGTAACAACTAGAAATTCGTTCACATCCGGGATAATTGTACTCCTGGAGGGCGTGAAAGTAAACACATTTTTTTGTACCAGATTTAGTTGTCAGGTTGTGGCTTCCAGGTAATTAATAAAATTTTAGATAGCTAGTTTTAAGAAAATATTTGAAGTAACTAATCAATAATTAGATATTTCAATGAAGTTCCATAGAAAATATCTACTGTTTTTGCGAACATGGAATCAGATTCAAAATTTCATTTTTTTTTTGTACCTATAGAACATTGGAAGTGAATATTTCAAATCTAAATTATAGTAACTTTCACCAGCCTTCTTTAAAATCATTTTAAATTCAAAATACAGCCTCAGGTATGTTGATATTACACTAACAGTTTCGAAACATGATCAGCATTCGTTTAGAAGGTACAGGACTTCATGTACAAAGGCAAGCGATGAGCGCCGCACTTGGCACATGCATAATTTAACATGTTTACTCGAAAAGTAAAAAAGTTGCACAGCTTTATTACAACAACCGAAAGCCTACTTGTTAAATGTATTGTCGGTGTTAGTTCAAATTATTGTAAAACAGTAAAAATTACAAATTGAACTTTTTCTTCTATTGTTACGAGACTGTTTCATTTTATCCTATTATTTTAATAGGTACCTATTAAAAATGGATTTACAACAATATAAACAGATAATAATATATGGCAGTGTTCTTACAAAGTTCTCATGTAAATAGGTTGACTAATGCATACGTCAGGTTAGGCTCCCAGTGCGTGACTTTGAACGTTAAGTCTGGTATCTCCTAAACCAATATAGATCCCATTTTGAACCTTCTTGGGTAATATCTACTATTGGACTATATTTTGGAATTTAAATAATTTAAGAAAGACTTGGTGAGCTTGCTGTAGTTTGGATTTGAAATATTCATTTCCTGTTTTTTTTTTGTGAAAAGAGTTTCCAAGTTTTGAATCTGATTCTATAATTGAGAACAGTAGTGAAATGGCTGAATGAACATTTTAAGTATTTTATTATACATTGGTTAATGCTAACAACAGTTTCATAAAATTATCTACTTCAGATTTCACCAAATTTTTTTGTAGTTCCATAAGTTTACAACTACGTCTCATACAAAACTAAAATTGTATATTGGCATTCAGGTCTTCTAGGATTACAATACCGTGAATATGAACGAATTTTAGGTCGTCAGTGTATTCGTTGTCCGTCTCACGTCAAATGCCCTACATGATAATTACAAAATTATACAACAATTAAAAAACTTATTACGCTTGTTGCTAACTCCCAGGGGTGTTGGCTAGCTATACTCAAATGAAAAATAAACAGGTCAAAAAATCAACAGATTCCCAAAAAACCCATTTAGAATTTTTTGAACTAACCGTCTCCCCAAAATTTCGTTATAGGAATATATTTCTTTTAAATGCACATCTACATTTCATTTCTAGAATAATTTCCTACAACGATTTGTTAAGAGTGGGTTTGTTTAAATTATTTCTAAAATTATGTTTTTGGAAGTAATATACCTGAATCAATCCCTACAAGGTTTTATTTTCAGCAGCAGGACTCACATTACTAAATGAATCTTTACAGGTCTTTTTTGAAAAAACGGAATTGTTGAATAAATTACTAACAGGGCATTTTGTTAAATAAAATTAAAATAAATATTAAAATTAATTAATTAATTAATTAATTAAATAAAATAAATAAATTTCTACGCCTGTATTTTAGGGAGTGCGATGGTTAGACTTTATACAACTTTTTTGGGAAGTGAGATGTTCAAATTAATGACTACAAAGGATATTTGTCGAGTACGATGGATTAATAAATTTCTTACACTGTTTTGCAGGGATTGGGGATTATTAAGTAAAGCTCTAGAAATGATCCTGGGCAGTGGGATGATAGAATAAAGTTATACAATTTTTTTTTGAAGAGTGGGATGGTACAACAGCATATCTGCTGTTAGTTTTATGTCCTGTTTATTTTTTTATTTGTACAGACATACATTGTGGTGATGAAGTAAGGGACAAAATTCATAATTACGTTATTTAATGTTTACAAGGAAAACGCCCTGACAAGCCAATTAATTTTTTTCTTTATGCACCTTACGAAATAACATTTTTACTTACTGCGTCATGTACTTTTGCACAATGACGTCACCTTTTCTTTTAAGTGACCACCTCATTTTTCTCCTCGTTTTTACTAGATGGTCCAGCTATTTTCATGATGATGTAAAAACTGTTACCTTATGTAACTAATTCTTTTATAAAATAAAACAGAAGAATGTAAGACGAAAATCTCAATAACAGCCCAAGAAGAATCAAAATTTATATCAAATTATAATATTATTATGTTAGACACAAAAACTTGTTTGTGCAAATTAGCGATATCAGATTTGTATCGCTTTTGACGGATAAAACAAAAGCTAATATTGTAAATTTTATTATTAAAAAGTAAAAATTATTCTTTTTAATTAAATTATTTAATGATGCAATTTAGAGTGAATTAAAATCTATTTAATGTTCATAGCTTAATTTCTTAACTATTTCAAAATTTCAAAACAAAGAAATTTATATTTTTTTTCTATATTTCCAAATTGTAATGGTCCGTTTATAATACATTACATTTATTTTACCATTTGCAAGTCTACTTTGCGATGTACTCCATTTATTCAACCCTTAAAAACACCCTTTATAGGGTAATACATAAATAATGTTTGCTATAATTTTAAATTGGTCAATGTTGTGAGTGTAATTAAATAAAATCTCATTATTTTTAATAATATTTCTCAAATATTTCGCTGTTTTAACCAAAAAAAAATCACCCTTTCCTCCAAAATATTGTAGGATTTTTATTTAAATACTAGAAAAAATTTCAAAAACCATATTTAGTTGAACAAATAGTTGAAACTGGAGATATTTATACGCCCCGAAAAAAAGACAGGAAAACGTAAATGGTTTTTTAACGATAATTTCTTTAATTTTAAATATATTGGTCAAAAGCTTATTTTGTAGAAAATTTTGAACGTTATCAGATTTGTTAAGTTGGGATTTTTTTGAAGTCCTTCATTTTTAGAGGATGCGATTTAAAGGACTCCAAAAAGGTACTTCTCACACTTATATGCAAATTATAAATGACAATATCTCAATTTGTTTTCATAGTAGAAAAATTTAAAAAAAAAATTAAAAACTCTCAGCAAAAAAATTCTACATTTTAGAGTTCGTGTATATTTTTCATATCTCTTTTAGTTTTCGAGTAATTTATAAAAAAAAACGGATAATTTTTATAGCATTTCAAAAAATAATTGAACCCTTAATTGAAGTTTTGTTAAAATGTGAGTATTTCAAACTGTTTAAAATTTGAGGACAAGTTAGTATATAAATATACCTAATTTTACATATTAAGGGTGTGTTTTTTAGAGTTTAATTTTTGTGGAAAATTTATTGA
>CAMIUK010000040.1:0-20000 GCA_946251905.1 Cryptocephalus moraei
CATGTGCATGTGCATGTGCATGTGCATGTGCATGTGCATGTGCATGTGCATGTGCATGTGCATGTGCATGTGCATGTGCATGTGCATGTGCATGTGCATGTGCATGTGCATGTGCATGTGCATGTGCATGTGCATGTGCATGTGCATGTGCATGTGCATGTGCATGTGCATGTGCATGTGCATGTGCATGTGCATGTGCATGTGCATGTGCATGTGCATGTGCATGTGCATGTGCATGTGCATGTGCATGTGCATGTGCATGTGCATGTGCATGTGCATGTGCATGTGCATGTGCATGTGCATGTGCATGTGCATGTGCATGTGCATGTGCATGTGCATGTGCATGTGCATGTGCATGTGCATGTGCATGTGCATGGGCATGTGCATGTGCATGTGCATGTGCATGTGCATGTGCATGTGCATGTGCATGTGCATGTGCATGTGCATGTGCATGTGCATGTGCATGTGCATGTGCATGTGCATGTGCATGTGCATGTGCATGTGCATGTGCATGTGCATGTGCATGTGCATGTGCATGTGCATGTGCATGTGCATGTGCATGTGCATGTGCATGTGCATGTGCATGTGCATGTGCATGTGCATGTGCATGTGCATGTGCATGTGCATTGCATGTGCATGTGCATGTGCATGTGCATGTGCATGTGCATGTGCATGTGCATGTGCATGTGCATGTGACATGTGCATGTGCATGTGCATGTGCATGTGCATGTGCATGTGCATGTGCATGTGCATGTGCATGTGCATGTGCATGTGCATGTGCATGTGCATGTGCATGTGCATGTGTGCATGTGTGCATGTGCATGTGCATGTGCATGTGCATGTGCATGTGCATGTGCATGTGCATGTGCATGTGCATGTGCATGTGCATGTGCATGTGCATGTGCAGTGCATGTGCATGTGCATGTGTATGTGCATGTGCATGTGCATGTGCATGTGCATGTGCATGTGCATGTGCATGTGCATGTGCATGTGCATGTGCATGTGCATGTGCATGTGCATGTGCATGTGCATGTGCATGTGCATGTGCATGTGCATGTGCATGTGCATGTGCATGTGCATGTGCATGTGCATGTGCATGTGCATGTTGCATGTGCATGTGCATGTGCATGTGCATGCTGATGTGCATGCGAATGTGCATGTGCATGTGCATGTGCATGTGCATGTGCATGTGCATGTGCATGTGCATGTGCATGGCATGTGCATGTGCATGTGCATGTGCATGTGCATGTGCATGTGCATGTGCATGTGCATGTGCATGTAATGATGTAATGAATGTAATGAAGCCTTTGTTAGAGAGTTGAGAGTAGACCACCCACCATACACTTAAACGCGAAATCAATACTATCTTGGATAGATGGCGGCCAATAAGGCACTGCTCAATCCACCATAATTTCAATATCCGGACTAAATGAATATGAGCCACTCGCCCTCTACGGCGTTCTCTGCCTGAGTTAATCCAAGGTGAGAGCCATTACCTGTCTGTAGCCAACCGTCCGTTATTAGCATTTATCCGTTGTGTTTCTGTCCTACCGACCGATCTATGTAATTGTCTTATATGTAATTGTGAGCGTCACCGACCGATATTTGTGAGAGTCTGACTGTGAACGTACCGCCGACCGCCGCTATATGTAACTATTTGTTATTCGTTACGTAATCGTCCATGATCTGTGTTTGTCACCGCCGTTAAAACCGCCGAATTCTCTGTTATATGTAACTGTGAGAGTACCGCCGTTGTCTGTCGACTGTGATCGCCACCGCCGATTAACTTTACATCCGCCGAACTCTTTGTTATATGTAATTGTGTGCGTATCACCGCCGATCAATGTAATTGTGAACGTTACCGCCGTCATATGTTGAACTATTTGTTATCTGTTATGTAATCGTCCAGTACCGACCGCTAATAGCAAATGTTTTGCTATTCCGTCTATGTGTGTTAGCGTGTACGTCGAACCGCTAACAACCGTCTCGCTCAGAACCGCTACAAATTAATTTTTCCTTCATTGTAGGGAAAAATTAATTTTCCGCTGCCCTCCGTTTGCTCTCTCTCACACTCTCGCTCTCTCGTAATAGACGCACTACCGAATATTAGCCACTGCACGTTTTCTTATCTTCTCCGTATTTAGCTATTTCGTTTTCATTGTAAAATTGTTCGTACGATTTTCCGCTTTCGCATTTTCGCTTATTTAAACAATCTTTCCGATTTATTTAGAATAAAATTTTATTCCTCTCCAACTGTAATAATAATATTCTCGCATCCGTATGTTTCCTTTTCGAAATACCAAAAATAATTGTAAATAAGTTTTTGCCCGATTTCCGTCCGACGACCCGACGCCGGCAGGTGTTAAATGTACGAATTGTTTTCACGGCCAAATAAATTGATTTTAGGATTTTCTATTTTTGAGCGTGTGTTTCATTTCTACAGACAACCCTGGTAATCTCCTGAGTTCGTAAAATTACCCAGGTATATTCCCGAGGGAGAAAACCCTTAAAAATCTGGCGCCCGAGCAAAACCGTAAAACCGACTCTTAAAACCGTTTCCCGAACTCCCGAACTCCGTCCCAGCGCCAAATCACTCTAGTAACCGCACATAAGCGCGTTACAAATTTGGCGCCCGAGCAGGGACTTCGAATTTCACTTTCGTGTAATTGTCTGTAGAAACAAACACCCAAAATGCCCCTTAAAGAAAATGCGGAAAATAAATCATCTCTCGAAATTCCGAATACCGATACTAACGATCCTCGTGTAGGTTGGATTTATAAATTAAACAAATCCGATCTACAAGCCGAAGCCGCGAAATTCCGAATAAATACAGAAGGTACCGTAGACGAATTAAGGAAACGTGTAGTGCGATTTTTACGAGACGGAACTAGTTCTCCCTGTCCTCAGGAAAAGCCGCAACCCTTTTTCGCGACCGAAACTACTCCGCCCCCACCGAATCCCGCAGTGTCTAATATGATCTCTCCCGAATCCGTGCCTAGTTTTACACCACTCATGGTAAATGAGTGGCGAATCGTCTTCGACGGCCGAACCGATCCCGTAACCTTCATCGAGCGTCTCCAGGAAATATGTACATCGCAGAACATCCACCTCGACCAACTTCTGCCCGTAATGCCTGAATTACTACGAGGAGACCCCGCACTGTGGTACCGAAACAACCGACACCGTATCCATACGTGGGAAGACTTCCTCAAGAACTTCAAGACGTTCTACTACCCGGTCAACTACCAGATCGATTTGGAAGCCGAAATCAGCCGCCGAATCCAGAGGGAAGACGAGCCAGTATCGAAATATATTACTGATCTTCAGACCCTCGTACGCAGACATGGACAGATGTCTCCAGAACAAGAACTCCAGTGGCTGTACCGAAACTTGAGACCCTCGTACCGTCAGCAAATCCGACGTACCGATTTCAAAGACATCCCGTCGTTCTGTGATGTAACCCGGGACTTCGAGCTGTTGAGGGAAGAATTGAAGAGAGAGACGGCATCCTCGCCGAAGCCGAGATCGTCTCCCGCACCGAGAGTCGAGCCGTCGACACGCAGTTTCACGCCATCGACGAGCGCGCCGTTGCCACTTCCGCCCAGGACGAATCCACCTTCCGTACAAACCGATCCGCCGCCGCTGTCGCCCTTGGCTAGGGCGAACCCTCCATCTCATCCCAGGGCATCCGGGAGGAGCAACACCTCTACCCTGAGATGTTGGAGATGTGGAGAAATAGGACACGCCAGGACTGAATGCCGACGTCCTGCCAAGCTGTTCTGCTCCAGGTGCGGCGCCGAAGGGGTGTTATCCAGAGACTGCCCCTGTCCGGAAAACCGACCAGCCCGCTGGGATCAATCAAGGGAAGATCAGCGATGGCCGCCACAAACCTCTGAAGAGCTTTCCGCCACCGAAGGTAACGACAACCGCCCTCATCTAATGGTGTCTGTCTATGGGGAACGTTATGTCGCCCTCTTAGACACAGGAGCCACCCGATCATATGTGGGAGATCGCATTGCACAACAATGCGCCGCCGCAAATGTTCCGACGTCTGGAGAGCCTCGTTCGTACGCCCGTGTTGCTAGCGGAGATCTAGTAGACGTACAACAGAACTTAGAACTCACAGTAAAAATGGGACACCGACTAGTCACACACCGTTGGGGTTATATTCCCCGTTTATCCTCTGACTTGCTAATTGGGATGGATCTCCTCTGCCGCCTTCGTTTCCAACTGGATTTGGGAATGAGGACTGTCTACATGGAAGGCCGACCGCTGCAGCTGACGCAGATGTCTTCCTGCACCCCGGTAGTAGAAACTTCCATCCCTGAATTCCGTACATTGACTACAAAACAGGAGCGCCGCCCACAAAACTTTCTCGAAGAAGATGAAAATTTAAATGCCTTCGAAGAAATCCGAGAAACGACGCCCCTGATACAACACGAGAACCAGCGCCGAGAAGGTCGAAACCGTGTGGCCGATGTACTACCCAGAGCTCCGCTGTCTGATCCCGTCCTCGCCGAGGAACAAGAAATCGCTTGTTCCTGGTACCGTCGGAAGTTGCAGGATGTCCGTGTGAATCCCGAAGGCAACCCGAAGTATTGCGAGAGGAAGGGACGGCTCTATCGTCATTTCTGGGACAGCCGCGACCACACCGAACCCCAATTGGTGAATCCCTGGAAACTCTGTGTCCCGATGCAGTCCCGAAACCGAGTGATAACCGAAAATCACTGTCAATCCACTGCAGGACACATAGGAATCGCCAAAACGACCGCCAGAATGGCACTCCGATATTACTGGCCGGGAATGTTCAGGGACATTGCCAAGTACGTTCGGAATTGCGAGTCATGCCGGAGAAATAAGGTCCCCCAACAGGAGCCGTCGGGAGGCGCTACGAAGAACGATCATTCGACACGACGAGGTCCGCGCCCAGTGGCGTGGCATCGTGTTAATCGTCAGAGCCGCCGCCAACAAGTGGAACCGCCGGGAGGCGCCACGAGAAACGACCATTCGACACGACGGAGTCCGCAACCAGTGGCGTCGCATCGTGTTAGTCGTCTGGGCCCCCGCCGACAACGAAACCAACACCGACCCACCGCCCTTAGCCTACTTCAAGGAAGGGAGGAATGGAACTGGAGCATGTCGATGTTCCATCGTCGTCAAACGCCGCCATGAAAGCCGACACCCTTGCCGCCAACCCACACCGTCGACGCCGACGTCCGGACAACCCCAGGATCGACGGAACCCGGAGTTTTGTCTTGCTGCCGCTGGGACGAGATAAGCAGGACGTCGCGGGATTGTCGCCGAGAGTAGAGCGCAGAAGCCGCAAGCATTTAAGTATTGTTTTATATATTTTGTTGATTAACTTGTTTTTTATTTTTATTTTGGTTTTTATTTTGGTAAGCATTTCCGGGAATAGTAAATTGGTAATATGAATAAGATTTTTATGGAATAGGGACTCATCCGGGTTTAAGAATTAAATTTTTTGTTTGTAAATAGGAACACGTGCAACCGTTTAAAACCGCGAAAAGTTTCGGCACCTGATCCGCCGATGTTATCGAGACGAAAAGCAATAATTTCCGTATGCCACCGTTACAACATGCACATGCACATGCACATGCACATGCACATGCACATGCACATGCACATGCACATGCACATGCACATGCACATGCACATGCACATGCACATGCACATGCACATGCACATGCACATGCACATGCACATTCGCATGCACATGCACATGCACATGCACATGCACATGCACATGCACATGCACATGCACATGCACATGCACATGCACATGCACATGCACATGCACATGCACATGCACATGCACATGCACATGCACATGCACATGCACATGCACATGCACATGCACATGCACATGCACATGCACATGCACATGCACATGCACATGCACATGCACATACACATGCACATTGCCTTACTTGCATTGATTAACTTTACATCCGCCGAACTCTTTGTTATATGTAATTGTGTGCGTATCACCGCCGATCAATGTAATTGTGAACGTTACCGCCGTCATATGTTGAACTATTTGTTATCTGTTATGTAATCGTCCAGTACCGACCGCTAATAGCAAATGTTTTGCTATTCCGTCTATGTGTGTTAGCGTGTACGTCGAACCGCTAACAACCGTCTCGCTCAGAACCGCTACAAATTAATTTTTCCTTCATTGTAGGGAAAAATTAATTTTCCGCTGCCCTCCGTTTGCTCTCTCTCACACTCTCGCTCTCTCGTAATAGACGCACTACCGAATATTAGCCACTGCACGTTTTCTTATCTTCTCCGTATTTAGCTATTTCGTTTTCATTGTAAAATTGTTCGTACGATTTTCCGCTTTCGCATTTTCGCTTATTTAAACAATCTTTCCGATTTATTTAGAATAAAATTTTATTCCTCTCCAACTGTAATAATAATATTCTCGCATCCGTATGTTTCCTTTTCGAAATACCAAAAATAATTGTAAATAAGTTTTTGCCCGATTTCCGTCCGACGACCCGACGCCGGCAGGTGTTAAATGTACGAATTGTTTTCACGGCCAAATAAATTGATTTTAGGATTTTCTATTTTTGAGCGTGTGTTTCATTTCTACAGACAACCCTGGTAATCTCCTGAGTTCGTAAAATTACCCAGGTATATTCCCGAGGGAGAAAACCCTTAAAAATCTGGCGCCCGAGCAAAACCGTAAAACCGACTCTTAAAACCGTTTCCCGAACTCCCGAACTCCGTCCCAGCGCCAAATCACTCTAGTAACCGCACATAAGCGCGTTACAATGTGCATGTGCATGTGCATGTGCATGTGCATGTGCATGTGCATGTGCATGTGCATATGCATGTGCATGTGCATGTGCATGTGCATGTGCATGTGCATGTGCATGTGCATGTGCATGTGCATGTGCATGTGCATGTGCATGTGCATGTGCATGTGCATGTGCATGTGCATGTGCATGTGCATGTGCATGTGCATGTGCATGTGCATGTGCATGTGCATGTGCATGTGCATGTGCATGTGCATGTGCATGTGCATGTGCATGTGCATGTGCATGTGCATGTGCATGTGCATGTGCATGTGCATGTGCATGTGCATGTGCATGTGCATGTGCATGTGCATGTGCATGTGCATGTGCATGTGCATGTGCATGTGCATGTGCATGTGCATGTGCATGTGCATGTGCATGTGCATGTGCATGTGCATGTGCATGTGCATGTGCATGTGCATGTGCATGTGCATGTGCATGTGCATGTGCATGTGCATGTGCATGTGCATGTGCATGTGCATGTGCATGTGCATGTGCATGTGCATGTGCATGTGCATGTGCATGTGCATGTGCATGTGCATGTGCATGTGCATGTGCATGTGCATGTGCATGTGCATGTGCATGTGCATGTGCATGTGCATGTGCATGTGCATGTGCATGTGCATGTGCATGTGCATGTGCATGTGCATGTGCATGTGCATGTGCATGTGCATGTGCATGTGCATGTGCATGTGCATGTGCATGTGCATGTGCATGTGCATGTGCATGTGCATGTGCATGTGCATGTGCATGTGCATGTGCATGTGCATGTGCATGTGCATGTGCATGTGCATGTGCATGTGCATGTGCATGTGCATGTGCATGTGCATGTGCATGTGCATGTGCATGTGCATGTGCATGTGCATGTGCATGTGCATGTGCATGTGCATGTGCATGTGCATGTGCATGTGCATGTGCATGTGCATGTGCATGTGCATGTGCATGTGCATGTGCATGTGCATGTGCATGTGCATGTGCATGTGCATGTGCATGTGCATGTGCATGTGCATGTGCATGTGCATGTGCATGTGCATGTGCATGTGCATGTGCATGTGCATGTGCATGTGCATGTGCATGTGCATGTGCATGTGCATGTGCATGTGCATGTGCATGTGCATGTGCATGTGCATGTGCATGTGCATGTGCATGTGCATGTGCATGTGCATGTGCATGTGCATGTGCATGTGCATGTGCATGTGCATGTGCATGTGCATGTGCATGTGCATGTGCATGTGCATGTGCATGTGCATGTGCATGTGCATGTGCATGTGCATGTGCATGTGCATGTGCATGTGCATGTGCATGTGCATGTGCATGTGCATGTGCATGTGCATGTGCATGTGCATGTGCATGTGCATGTGCATGTGCATGTGCATGTGCATGTGCATGTGCATGTGCATGTGCATGTGCATGTGCATGTGCATGTGCATGTGCATGTGCATGTGCATGTGCATGTGCATGTGCATGTGCATGTGCATGTGCATGTGCATGTGCATGTGCATGTGCATGTGCATGTGCATGTGCATGTGCATGTGCATGTGCATGTGCATGTGCATGTGCATGTGCATGTGCATGTGCATGTGCATGTGCATGTGCATGTGCATGTGCATGTGCATGTGCATGTGCATGTGCATGTGCATGTGCATGTGCATGTGCATGTGCATGTGCATGTGCATGTGCATGTGCATGTGCATGTGCATGTGCATGTGCATGTGCATGTGCATGTGCATGTGCATGTGCATGTGCATGTGCATGTGCATGTGCATGTGCATGTGCATGTGCATGTGCATGTGCATGTGCATGTGCATGTGCATGTGCATGTGCATGTGCATGTGCATGTGCATGTGCATGTGCATGTGCATGTGCATGTGCATGTGCATGTGCATGTGCATGTGCATGTGCATGTGCATGTGCATGTGCATGTGCATGTGCATGTGCATGTGCATGTGCATGTGCATGTGCATGTGCATGTGCATGTGCATGTGCATGTGCATGTGCATGTGCATGTGCATGTGCATGTGCATGTGCATGTGCATGTGCATGTGCATGTGCATGTGCATGTGCATGTGCATGTGCATGTGCATGTGCATGTGCATGTGCATGTGCATGTGCATGTGCATGTGCATGTGCATGTGCATGTGCATGTGCATGTGCATGTGCATGTGCATGTGCATGTGCATGTGCATGTGCATGTGCATGTGCATGTGCATGTGCATGTGCATGTGCATGTGCATGTGCATGTGCATGTGCATGTGCATGTGCATGTGCATGTGCATGTGCATGTGCATGTGCATGTGCATGTGCATGTGCATGTGCATGTGCATGTGCATGTGCATGTGCATGTGCATGTGCATGTGCATGTGCATGTGCATGTGCATGTGCATGTGCATGTGCATGTGCATGTGCATGTGCATGTGCATGTGCATGTGCATGTGCATGTGCATGTGCATGTGCATGTGCATGTGCATGTGCATGTGCATGTGCATGTGCATGTGCATGTGCATGTGCATGTGCATGTGCATGTGCATGTGCATGTGCATGTGCATGTGCATGTGCATGTGCATGTGCATGTGCATGTGCATGTGCATGTGCATGTGCATGTGCATGTGCATGTGCATGTGCATGTGCATGTGCATGTGCATGTGCATGTGCATGTGCATGTGCATGTGCATGTGCATGTGCATGTGCATGTGCATGTGCATGTGCATGTGCATGTGCATGTGCATGTGCATGTGCATGTGCATGTGCATGTGCATGTGCATGTGCATGTGCATGTGCATGTGCATGTGCATGTGCATGTGCATGTGCATGTGCATGTGCATGTGCATGTGCATGTGCATGTGCATGTGCATGTGCATGTATGTGCATGTGCATGTGCCATGTGCATGTGCATGTGCATGTGCATGTGCATGTGCATGTGCATGTGCATTGTGCATGTGCATGTGCATGTGCATGTGCATGTGCATGTGCATGTGCATGTGCATGTACATGTGCATGTGCATGTGCATGTGCATGTGCATGTGCATGTGCATGAGCATGTGCATGTGCATGTGCATGTGCATGTGCATGTGCATGTGCATGTGCATGTGCATGTGCATTGCATGTGCATGTGCATGTGCATGTGCATGTGCATGTGCATGTGCATGTGCATGTGCATGTGCATGTGCATGTGCATGTGCATGTGCATGTGCATGTGCATGTGCATGTGCATGTGCATGTGCATGATGTGCATGTGCATGTGCATGTGCATGTGCATGTGCATGTGCATGTGCAATGTGCATGTGCATGTGCATGTGCATGTGCATGTGCATGTGCATGTGCATGTGCATGTGCATGTGCATGTGCATGTGCATGTGCATGTGCATGTGCATGTGCATGTGCATGTGCATGTGCATGTGCATGTGCATGTGCATGTGCATGTGCATGTGCATGTGCATGTGCATGTGCATGTGCATGTGCATGTGCATGTGCATGTGCATGTGCATGTGCATGTGCATGTGCATGTGCATGTGCATGTGCATGTGCATGTGCATGTGCATGTGCATGTGCATGTGCATGTGCATGTGCATGTGCATGTGCATGTGCATGTGCATGTGCATGTGCATGTGCATGTGCATGTGCATGTGCATGTGCATGTGCATGTGCATGTGCATGTGCATGTGCATGTGCATGTGCATGTGCATGTGCATGTGCATGTGCATGTGCATGTGCATGTGCATGTGCATGTGCATGTGCATGTGCATGTGCATGTGCATGTGCATGTGCATGTGCATGTGCATGTGCATGTGCATGTGCATGTGCATGTGCATGTGCATGTGCATGTGCATGTGCATGTGCATGTGCATGTGCATGTGCATGTGCATGTGCATGTGCATGTGCATGTGCATGTGCATGTGCATGTGCATGTGCATGTGCATGTGCATGTGCATGTGCATGTGCATGTGCATGTGCATGTGCATGTGCATGTGCATGTGCATGTGCATGTGCATGTGCATGTGCATGTGCATGTGCATGTGCATGTGCATGTGCATGTGCATGTGCATGTGCATGTGCATGTGCATGTGCATGTGCATGTGCATGTGCATGTGCATGTGCATGTGCATGTGCATGTGCATGTGCATGTGCATGTGCATGTGCATGTGCATGTGCATGTGCATGTGCATGTGCATGTGCATGTGCATGTGCATGTGCATGTGCATGTGCATGTGCATGTGCATGTGCATGTGCATGTGCATGTGCATGTGCATGTGCATGTGCATGTGCATGTGCATGTGCATGTGCATGTGCATGTGCATGTGCATGTGCATGTGCATGTGCATGTGCATGTGCATGTGCATGTGCATGTGCATGTGCATGTGCATGTGCATGTGCATGTGCATGTGCATGTGCATGTGCATGTGCATGTGCATGTGCATGTGCATGTGCATGTGCATGTGCATGTGCATGTGCATGTGCATGTGCATGTGCATGTGCATGTGCATGTGCATGTGCATGTGCATGTGCATGTGCATGTGCATGTGCATGTGCATGTGCATGTGCATGTGCATGTGCATGTGCATGTGCATGTGCATGTGCATGTGCATGTGCATGTGCATGTGCATGTGCATGTGCATGTGCATGTGCATGTGCATGTGCATGTGCATGTGCATGTGCATGTGCATGTGCATGTGCATGTGCATGTGCATGTGCATGTGCATGTGCATGTGCATGTGCATGTGCATGTGCATGTGCATGTGCATGTGCATGTGCATGTGCATGTGCATGTGCATGTGCATGTGCATGTGCATGTGCATGTGCATGTGCATGTGCATGTGCATGTGCATGTGCATGTGCATGTGCATGTGCATGTGCATGTGCATGTGCATGTGCATGTGCATGTGCATGTGCATGTGCATGTGCATGTGCATGTGCATGTGCATGTGCATGTGCATGTGCATGTGCATGTGCATGTGCATGTGCATGTGCATGTGCATGTGCATGTGCATGTGCATGTGCATGTGCATGTGCATGTGCATGTGCATGTGCATGTGCATGTGCATGTGCATGTGCATGTGCATGTGCATGTGCATGTGCATGTGCATGTGCATGTGCATGTGCATGTGCATGTGCATGTGCATGTGCATGTGCATGTGCATGTGCATGTGCATGTGCATGTGCATGTGCATGTGCATGTGCATGTGCATGTGCATGTGCATGTGCATGTGCATGTGCATGTGCATGTGCATGTGCATGTGCATGTGCATGTGCATGTGCATGTGCATGTGCATGTGCATGTGCATGTGCATGTGCATGTGCATGTGCATGTGCATGTGCATGTGCATGTGCATGTGCATGTGCATGTGCATGTGCATGTGCATGTGCATGTGCATGTGCATGTGCATGTGCATGTGCATGTGCATGTGCATGTGCATGTGCATGTGCATGTGCATGTGCATGTGCATGTGCATGTGCATGTGCATGTGCATGTGCATGTGCATGTGCATGTGCATGTGCATGTGCATGTGCATGTGCATGTGCATGTGCATGTGCATGTGCATGTGCATGTGCATGTGCATGTGCATGTGCATGTGCATGTGCATGTGCATGTGCATGTGCATGTGCATGTGCATGTGCATGTGCATGTGCATGTGCATGTGCATGTGCATGTGCATGTGCATGTGCATGTGCATGTGCATGTGCATGTGCATGTGCATGTGCATGTGCATGTGCATGTGCATGTGCATGTGCATGTGCATGTGCATGTGCATGTGCATGTGCATGTGCATGTGCATGTGCATGTGCATGTGCATGTGCATGTGCATGTGCATGTGCATGTGCATGTGCATGTGCATGTGCATGTGCATGTGCATGTGCATGTGCATGTGCATGTGCATGTGCATGTGCATGTGCATGTGCATGTGCATGTGCATGTGCATGTGCATGTGCATGTGCATGTGCATGTGCATGTGCATGTGCATGTGCATGTGCATGTGCATGTGCATGTGCATGTGCATGTGCATGTGCATGTGCATGTGCATGTGCATGTGCATGTGCATGTGCATGTGCATGTGCATGTGCATGTGCATGTGCATGTGCATGTGCATGTGCATGTGCATGTGCATGTGCATGTGCATGTGCATGTGCATGTGCATGTGCATGTGCATGTGCATGTGCATGTGCATGTGCATGTGCATGTGCATGTGCATGTGCATGTGCATGTGCTATGTGCATGTGCATTGCATGTGCATGTGCATGTGCATGTGCATGTGCATGTGCATGTGCATGTGCATGTGCATGTGCATGTGCATGTGCATGTGCATGTGCATGTGCATGTGCATGTGCATGTGCATGTGCATGTGCATGTGCATGTGCATGTGCATGTGCATGTGCATGTGCATGTGCATGTGCATGTGCATGTGCATGTGCATGTGCATGTGCATGTGCATGTGCATGTGCATGTGCATGTGCATGTGCATGTGCATGTGCATGTGCATGTGCATGTGCATGTGCATGTGCATGTGCATGTGCATGTGCATGTGCATGTGCATGTGCATGTGCATGTGCATGTGCATGTGCATGTGCATGTGCATGTGCATGTGCATGTGCATGTGCATGTGCATGTGCATGTGCATGTGCATGTGCATGTGCATGTGCATGTGCATGTGCATGTGCATGTGCATGTGCATGTGCATGTGCATGTGCATGTGCATGTGCATGTGCATGTGCATGTGCATGTGCATGTGCATGTGCATGTGCATGTGCATGTGCATGTGCATGTGCATGTGCATGTGCATGTGCATGTGCATGTGCATGTGCATGTGCATGTGCATGTGCATGTGCATGTGCATGTGCATGTGCATGTGCATGTGCATGTGCATGTGCATGTGCATGTGCATGTGCATGTGCATGTGCATGTGCATGTGCATGTGCATGTGCATGTGCATGTGCATGTGCATGTGCATGTGCATGTGCATGTGCATGTGCATGTGCATGTGCATGTGCATGTGCATGTGCATGTGCATGTGCATGTGCATGTGCATGTGCATGTGCATGTGCATGTGCATGTGCATGTGCATGTGCATGTGCATGTGCATGTGCATGTGCATGTGCATGTGCATGTGCATGTGCATGTGCATGTGCATGTGCATGTGCATGTGCATGTGCATGTGCATGTGCATGTGCATGTGCATGTGCATGTGCATGTGCATGTGCATGTGCATGTGCATGTGCATGTGCATGTGCATGTGCATGTGCATGTGCATGTGCATGTGCATGTGCATGTGCATGTGCATGTGCATGTGCATGTGCATGTGCATGTGCATGTGCATGTGCATGTGCATGTGCATGTGCATGTGCATGTGCATGTGCATGTGCATGTGCATGTGCATGTGCATGTGCATGTGCATGTGCATGTGCATGTGCATGTGCATGTGCATGTGCATGTGCATGTGCATGTGCATGTGCATGTGCATGTGCATGTGCATGTGCATGTGCATGTGCATGTGCATGTGCATGTGCATGTGCATGTGCATGTGCATGTGCATGTGCATGTGCATGTGCATGTGCATGTGCATGTGCATGTGCATGTGCATGTGCATGTGCATGTGCATGTGCATGTGCATGTGCATGTGCATGTGCATGTGCATGTGCATGTGCATGTGCATGTGCATGTGCATGTGCATGTGCATGTGCATGTGCATGTGCATGTGCATGTGCATGTGCATGTGCATGTGCATGTGCATGTGCATGTGCATGTGCATGTGCATGTGCATGTGCATGTGCATGTGCATGTGCATGTGCATGTGCATGTGCATGTGCATGTGCATGTGCATGTGCATGTGCATGTGCATGTGCATGTGCATGTGCATGTGCATGTGCATGTGCATGTGCATGTGCATGTGCATGTGCATGTGCATGTGCATGTGCATGTGCATGTGCATGTGCATGTGCATGTGCATGTGCATGTGCATGTGCATGTGCATGTGCATGTGCATGTGCATGTGCATGTGCATGTGCATGTGCATGTGCATGTGCATGTGCATGTGCATGTGCATGTGCATGTGCATGTGCATGTGCATGTGCATGTGCATGTGCATGTGCATGTGCATGTGCATGTGCATGTGCATGTGCATGTGCATGTGCATGTGCATGTGCATGTGCATGTGCATGTGCATGTGCATGTGCATGTGCATGTGCATGTGCATGTGCATGTGCATGTGCATGTGCATGTGCATGTGCATGTGCATGTGCATGTGCATGTGCATGTGCATGTGCATGTGCATGTGCATGTGCATGTGCATGTGCATGTGCATGTGCATGTGCATGTGCATGTGCATGTGCATGTGCATGTGCATGTGCATGTGCATGTGCATGTGCATGTGCATGTGCATGTGCATGTGCATGTGCATGTGCATGTGCATGTGCATGTGCATGTGCATGTGCATGTGCATGTGCATGTGCATGTGCATGTGCATGTGCATGTGCATGTGCATGTGCATGTGCATGTGCATGTGCATGTGCATGTGCATGTGCATGTGCATGTGCATGTGCATGTGCATGTGCATGTGCATGTGCATGTGCATGTGCATGTGCATGTGCATGTGCATGTGCATGTGCATGTGCATGTGCATGTGCATGTGCATGTGCATGTGCATGTGCATGTGCATGTGCATGTGCATGTGCATGTGCATGTGCATGTGCATGTGCATGTGCATGTGCATGTGCATGTGCATGTGCATGTGCATGTGCATGTGCATGTGCATGTGCATGTGCATGTGCATGTGCATGTGCATGTGCATGTGCATGTGCATGTGCATGTGCATGTGCATGTGCATGTGCATGTGCATGTGCATGTGCATGTGCATGTGCATGTGCATGTGCATGTGCATGTGCATGTGCATGTGCATGTGCATGTGCATGTGCATGTGCATGTGCATGTGCATGTGCATGTGCATGTGCATGTGCATGTGCATGTGCATGTGCATGTGCATGTGCATGTGCATGTGCATGTGCATGTGCATGTGCATGTGCATGTGCATGTGCATGTGCATGTGCATGTGCATGTGCATGTGCATGTGCATGTGCATGTGCATGTGCATGTGCATGTGCATGTGCATGTGCATGTGCATGTGCATGTGCATGTGCATGTGCATGTGCATGTGCATGTGCATGTGCATGTGCATGTGCATGTGCATGTGCATGTGCATGTGCATGTGCATGTGCATGTGCATGTGCATGTGCATGTGCATGTGCATGTGCATGTGCATGTGCATGTGCATGTGCATGTGCATGTGCATGTGCATGTGCATGTGCATGTGCATGTGCATGTGCATGTGCATGTGCATGTGCATGTGCATGTGCATGTGCATGTGCATGTGCATGTGCATGTGCATGTGCATGTGCATGTGCATGTGCATGTGCATGTGCATGTGCATGTGCATGTGCATGTGCATGTGCATGTGCATGTGCATGTGCATGTGCATGTGCATGTGCATGTGCATGTGCATGTGCATGTGCATGTGCATGTGCATGTGCATGTGCATGTGCATGTGCATGTGCATGTGCATGTGCATGTGCATGTGCATGTGCATGTGCATGTGCATGTGCATGTGCATGTGCATGTGCATGTGCATGTGCATGTGCATGTGCATGTGCATGTGCATGTGCATGTGCATGTGCATGTGCATGTGCATGTGCATGTGCATGTGCATGTGCATGTGCATGTGCATGTGCATGTGCATGTGCATGTGCATGTGCATGTGCATGTGCATGTGCATGTGCATGTGCATGTGCATGTGCATTGTGCATGTGCATGTGCATGTGCATGTGCATGTGCATGTGCATGTGCATGTGCATGTGCATGTGCATGTGCATGTGCATGTGCATGTGCATGTGTGCATGTGCATGTGCATGTGCATGTGCATGTGCATGTGCATGTGCATGTGCATGTGCATGTGCATGTGCATGTGCATGTGCATGTGCATGTGCATGTGCATGTGCATGTGCATGTGCATGTGCATGTGCATGTGCATGTGCATGTGCATGTGCATGTGCATGTGCATGTGCATGTGCATGTGCATGTGCATGTGCATGTGCATGTGCATGTGCATGTGCATGTGCATGTGCATGTGCATGTGCATGTGCATGTGCATGTGCATGTGCATGTGCATGTGCATGTGCATGTGCATGTGCATGTGCATGTGCATGTGCATGTGCATGTGCATGTGCATGTGCATGTGCATGTGCATGTGCATGTGCATGTGCATGTGCATGTGTGCATGTGCATGTGCATGTGCATGTGTGCATGTGCATGTGCATGTGCATGTGCATGTGCATGTGCATGTGCATGTGCATGTGCATTGTGCATGTGCATGTGCATGTGCATGTTGCATGTGCATGCTGTGCATGTGCATGTGCATGTGCATGTGCATGTGCATGTGCATGTGCATGTGCATGTGCATGTGCATGTGCATGTGCATGTGCATTGTGCATGTGCATGTGCATGTGCATTGTGCATGTGCATGTGTATAGAGAAATTAGCGAAACTTGCGGTGCACGTCATCAAAATTTATGACGTCAGCACGTCGCCATGTTGCCACATCAATTTTTTTTTTACTTGACATGACTGTTGGTTTGGCTAGTAAATTTATAACTGAAAAGTATACATTTTCTTCGTCTTTCATGAATTTTGCTCTGAGATTATTGTGAAATTCTTAAATAATTAAAAATATATTGGTATTAGTATACACCAATAATTGGAAATGAAATAAAATCATAATGTGTTAGGATGAGTTAGTAGGTACATGGAATTTACTCATTTAGTCAGTGTGATTTTATTAGTATTATTATACATTTACATTACCTATACATATTACATTATACACTATTATGCTATTATACAATTATTTACAAACAAAATAGATATTAATAGATTAATTATATTAGAAATTATGAAAATTCTTAATTACAAACACATTTATATACACTAATTACAATTCAAATAGGATCATATGTTCTAGGATGAGTAAGGTATATGGAATTTACTCATTTAGTCAGTGTCATTTTATAAGTTTTTCTAATTTGCCATTATGCATTCTTGTTAATTGAATTACATATCTGCAAGTGCTTTGACTTTATGCATTGCTTTGTCATAAAAACTCACTGTCCACCAAAGACCACAGGGAGGTGTGAGTATCCTTTGCCAGGAAAGGAGTGGAATAGGAAGTGTGTACTTTCATATAAAGAGAAACCCAGTAGAGAATGGACTTGCCACAGCACAGAAAAATACAAGATTGAAATTGAATTGTTGACCAAAATGACCTACAATGTAATATTAGGTAATAAAAGTACAGATGAGAAAGAATAGAGGGCAATACAGAACAAATTAACATGTGAGAAACAAACAACAATAAAGTAAGTAAAGTATCTGCTGCCAGAATATATGTGGTCATCAATTGAAACAAAGAAACCCAAATTAAGCCTACAATTAAAAATAATAAATAGAGAAATTCAAATATAACTGAACTTTTGAGCAATTAGAGGAAACAACTACTTCGAGGGCAAATACCCCTACCGACATTGAATTATACCCCTAACTTCTCTCACCTGAACTCAGTTTAACATCTCAGTGATTTTTTATAAAGAATATATTTTTCGGGATTAAAGGTGCATTTTTCTTTATAATAAATAGAAGTATGGAGGTCGGGACTGACATTGTTGTGAAAATCATAAGTATAGAACCAAAAATATTAAGGAATACAGTAGCAAATAGAGAAAACAAATAACATTAATAGATGACAAATCCAAAACAGTAAAGAAATATTTACACCTATGAAAATGAAATGGAAACACTGCTCTGAAGATAAGCTACAAACTACAAGTATGATATAATAACTGATCTGCAACATTTGGATCAAGAAAGTGTACACTAAATTGGCAGGTGTAATTGGATCGAGGAGCGTGGAGACATTGTAGGGAGGTGCATGTCCAACGGCCTAGAATCTGGAATTCAAGCAGAATATTGTAGTTATGAAAGTCGCGGAAGGAAACACACCCCGGTCAACCCGTCGGAAGTACTGTCTCTTATCAACTCTCTATTGGCAGCTTTACATGTGTCCATCGAGCCTTCATTTTATGTTCACCTAAAAAAAGTTTTACTATATAAATATGCATGCACTGCAGTTACAATATAATAATATTCTAATAATACATTATGTGCACATACCTAGAGTAAGATGTATTTACTTTAGTCAGAATCTGATATAGGTAAAAGTGAGATACCAGACATATCAGGCTCGATTTTAGATTCACAGTCACTACAGATGACATGTTCGTGTAGATGTTAAATATTTCCTAAAAATCACTATTACTCTCTGAGTCACTGTTCAAGTCAATCACTAAATTGTTAACTTCCATTCTATCAAACATTCGTTCACGATTCCACCATTTCTCAATTACTTGTTCTGTATGCTTGATGGAGTTGATCCAGACCACAGGTGTAATGGTAGACAATGCTTCTTTCCGCATGTCCAAACAGTTATCGTTTGCATTTCCATCTCGACCTACATGTTGGTTATAATAATTTTTCGCCACGCCCCATCTCAACTCGATTGGATTGAATATACAATGATAGGGAGGAAGACGTAACACTCTATGGCCATATTGTTCAGCCATCTGATCCGTTAGGTATATCTTTTCTGGTTTATTTCTAGAAAAAAAATTTAGATAAACACAAATGAAGTAGTTCACTCTTCAACATTGTATGTTCCAATTGAAAGTTATGCTTTGTAAGCCAATCCTTTATAACAGGCTTTGTCGATCCACTTGTTGGAGTCTTATCTACCAATGTACTGTGGTACGGTGCGTTGTCCATAATAATAACTGACGATTCCTCCAAGTTTTTCAAAAGTTGATTCTCAAACCACAGCAAAAAGTTGTTTTGGTTCATTTCCCCATGATAGTCACCTTTGGATTTAGAGGAAAACACTAATTCAGCCCCAGGAATGAAACCATTCTTGTTAACAGCATGAACAATGATATGTCTGCAATAATAAATCACTATTAATTAATACTCAAATATTTCATACCAATTCTGCGATGAGTTACTAGCAAATAATATGACTTTAACAAAACCTAATCAAATGGCATTCTAACGTTTACCTTTTCCCATCAACTTTTGTGGTCTTTACACTCTTTCTGTTA
>CAMIUK010000041.1:0-22500 GCA_946251905.1 Cryptocephalus moraei
AATGCATACGTCAGGTTAGGCTCCCAGTGCGTGACTTTGAACGTTAAGTCTGGTATCTCCTAAACCAATATAGATCCCATTTTGAACCTTCTTGGGTAATATCTACTATTGGACTATATTTTGGAATTTAAATAATTTAAGAAAGACTTGGTGAGCTTGCTGTAGTTTGGATTTGAAATATTCATTTCCTGTTTTTTTTTTGTGAAAAGAGTTTCCAAGTTTTGAATCTGATTCTATAATTGAGAACAGTAGTGAAATGGCTGAATGAACATTTTAAGTATTTTATTATACATTGGTTAATGCTAACAACAGTTTCATAAAATTATCTACTTCAGATTTCACCAAATTTTTTTGTAGTTCCATAAGTTTACAACTACGTCTCATACAAAACTAAAATTGTATATTGGCATTCAGGTCTTCTAGGATTACAATACCGTGAATATGAACGAATTTTAGGTCGTCAGTGTATTCGTTGTCCGTCTCACGTCAAATGCCCTACATGATAATTACAAAATTATACAACAATTAAAAAACTTATTACGCTTGTTGCTAACTCCCAGGGGTGTTGGCTAGCTATACTCAAATGAAAAATAAACAGGTCAAAAAATCAACAGATTCCCAAAAAACCCATTTAGAATTTTTTGAACTAACCGTCTCCCCAAAATTTCGTTATAGGAATATATTTCTTTTAAATGCACATCTACATTTCATTTCTAGAATAATTTCCTACAACGATTTGTTAAGAGTGGGTTTGTTTAAATTATTTCTAAAATTATGTTTTTGGAAGTAATATACCTGAATCAATCCCTACAAGGTTTTATTTTCAGCAGCAGGACTCACATTACTAAATGAATCTTTACAGGTCTTTTTTGAAAAAACGGAATTGTTGAATAAATTACTAACAGGGCATTTTGTTAAATAAAATTAAAATAAATATTAAAATTAATTAATTAATTAATAAATTAAATAAAATAAATAAATTTCTACGCCTGTATTTTAGGGAGTGCGATGGTTAGACTTTATACAACTTTTTTGGGAAGTGAGATGTTCAAATTAATGACTACAAAGGATATTTGTCGAGTAGGATGGATTAATAAATTTCTTACACTGTTTTGCAGGGATTGGGGATTATTAAGTAAAGCTCTAGAAATGATCCTGGGCAGTGGGATGATAGAATAAAGTTATACAATTTTTTTTTGAAGAGTGGGATGGTACAACAGCATATCTGCTGTTAGTTTTATGTCCTGTTTATTTTTTTATTTGTACAGACATACATTGTGGTGATGAAGTAAGGGACAAAATTCATAATTACGTTATTTAATGTTTACAAGGAAAACGCCCTGACAAGCCAATTAATTTTTTTCTTTATGCACCTTACGAAATAACATTTTTACTTACTGCGTCATGTACTTTTGCACAATGACGTCACCTTTTCTTTTAAGTGACCACCTCATTTTTCTCCTCGTTTTTACTAGATGGTCCAGCTATTTTCATGATGATGTAAAAACTGTTACCTTATGTAACTAATTCTTTTATAAAATAAAACAGAAGAATGTAAGACGAAAATCTCAATAACAGCCCAAGAAGAATCAAAATTTATATCAAATTATAATATTATTATGTTAGACACAAAAACTTGTTTGTGCAAATTAGCGATATCAGATCTGTATCGCTTTTGACGGATAAAACAAAAGCTAATATTGTAAATTTTATTATTAAAAAGTAAAAATTATTCTTTTTAATTAAATTATTTAATGATGCAATTTAGAGTGAATTAAAATCTATTTAATGTTCATAGCTTAATTTCTTAACTATTTCAAAATTTCAAAACAAAGAAATTTATATTTTTTTTCTATATTTCCAAATTGTAATGGTCCGTTTATAATACATTACATTTATTTTACCATTTGCAAGTCTACTTTGCGATGTACTCCATTTATTCAACCCTTAAAAACACCCTTTATAGGGTAATACATAAATAATGTTTGCTATAATTTTAAATTGGTCAATGTTGTGAGTGTAATTAAATAAAATCTCATTATTTTTAATAATATTTCTCAAATATTTCGCTGTTTTAACCAAAAAAAATCACCCTTTCCTCCAAAATATTGTAGGATTTTTATTTAAATACTAGAAAAAATTTCAAAAACCATATTTAGTTGAACAAATAGTTGAAACTGGAGATATTTATACGCCCCGAAAAAAAGACAGGAAAACGTAAATGGTTTTTTAACGATAATTTCTTTAATTTTAAATATATTGGTCAAAAGCTTATTTTGTAGAAAATTTTGAACGTTATCAGATTTGTTAAGTTGGGATTTTTTTGAAGTCCTTCATTTTTAGAGGATGCGATTTAAAGGACTCCAAAAAGGTACTTCTCACACTTATATGCAAATTATAAATGACAATATCTCAATTTGTTTTCATAGTAGAAAAATTAAAAAAAAAAATTAAAAACTCTCAGCAAAAAAATTCTACATTTTAGAGTTCGTGTATATTTTTCATATCTCTTTTAGTTTTCGAGTAATTTATAAAAAAAACGGATAATTTTTATAGCATTTCAAAAAATAATTGAACCCTTAATTGAAGTTTTGTTAAAATGTGAGTATTTCAAACTGTTTAAAATTTGAGGACAAGTTAGTATATAAATATACCTAATTTTACATATTAAGGGTGTGTTTTTTAGAGTTTAATTTTTGTGGAAAATTTATTGACTTATTTTCTTTTTTTTGATACAATAGTTTTGTTTTTGTAATAACTCGGTTATTTTCCTTCCAAATCACTTTTGTGTTAGCACATTTTAAAGGCCTCACTTTTAAAAAATAGTTTAAGATTTTTTTTAAAAACTACTCCTTTTTGCAATATTTCATGATAAAATGTTCGATTCTAGGTTATTTCAAATAAACTTAGACCTTTATCAAACTGCATCTAGAGTTATGTCGCTGCGATAAAAATTTAAAAGCGCCATTCGATTCATTATTTTAAAAGGTTTTTTTTTATTCTCATAACTTTTGTGTTAAAATTTACTGTTTTCGAGTTATTTTTGAAAAACTTCTCAAAAACATGCATTTTTCAGGTACAAAATCAACAATTTAAATCGTGAATACTCTGAAAATATTAACTTACCGAGAGAAGTTTATATAACATTTTTTGCTTGAAATTAATATCGATTTCCGGTGTTATTTTGAGGTTGAATATTTTCACCCATGAGAAGAGGTGTCATTCAGCCCCAGGCTAAAAGCACATATCGGCACTATATAACTTTTTTTGACATTTTTCCTATGAATATTTCAAATTGCAGGTAAATCGAAGCGGTTAAATAATGGGCTAATTAAACTTTTTAAAAACCGAAGGAAGAGGGAAATTGTTTAGGCAGTAATAACTATTTAACATCCATTTAATGAAATGAAAATGGTAGATATCACTTTAAGTAAATATTTATGAAATCAAAGATTTTAATAAGTGATTTTAACTTTTCCGAATGAATAACTATCTCCTATTACATAAGAACCCTGAGTACCGCACGAAAATTTTTTTCATCATAGGTAGTTAATTGACTTTGTTGGAAATTTTTTGAGAAAAATTAGCGTAACAACCGTCTCTGAAAATGTAATTTTTTTTCATTTTTCTCCCCTATTTTCACTAACCTCGGGAAGTTTTCTCGACAATAATAATTTTTAAGCATCCGTTTAACCAACCGCTAACTACAATTTATTGGAACATTTAGTTAGTCTCTAATGACGAAAATTATTTAATTCAAAGCTTGCCACCACTATTTCTATCCACCCACATTCGTTTGGGAGTTTTTGTGATGCGTATGATTTAATTAGAAGTTTGAAAATAAGTAGAATATGATAAACTTGAAAACCGCATGCTTGTCATTATTCACCACTATTTCAACTGCGCTGTGAGCTGAAGCGGAGGATTTTTTTGGCCATTAGTATTGATTTGCATCCGTATTATCAAATATTTGAGGAAAAAATTGGAACATTAGTGGGATGTTTTCAATTTATTTGAATTAATCATTTTCTATCCCTGTTACCACCCTTTGACGGCCGTACGGACGTATTTTCTTATAGAATGTAATTGAAGTATTTATTTAAAACCTTTTCTTAATAGAAATAATCGTGTGACAAATTTTGATAAAAAATCTGGTTTATTCATATTTCACTTTTATTGAACACCTCCGGAAATAGTAGGGAAATTTCGAAGGGTAATTTATTAAAAATTTATTAACAATATTATTAATTTTTAGTTTAATTATTATTATTTTATGTTATTTAATTTAGTGATTAATTTAGAGTGAGATATTTTAATTTCTCTTAATAAATTTATGTGACACACTACTACACCCGTACAGTATAAGCCGCACGATATACGATAGCCGAACACGAAATACGGTTAGAATACATAAACAGAATCATTCGAGCAGAAACGTCGCAATTTCACATCAAGGTTATACGCAGATGTCGCCTCAGTCGCAAAAAAATATGTGCCACAGTACTGTATGTACATACTATGTGAATAAAACTGAATTATAACTACTCACACACTTTACCCACTTTTTTGGTAAAATGGGGCGAACCAGTGGCACAGTGTCAGGGGTTTCATTTAATAAATGCTCTATTGGTCAATACCCATGATTTCGGATATATCTCTTGAAAATTGGTTGAAGGGTATGGCTAAAATCCACCGTTACAGTTATGGCACGGAGTGTAAGTTGCCACAATTTTAGCAGTTGCCATAACACAGGAATATTCACACACACGTTGCCATAAATATAGTGCTACAAACACATGCACATGCACATGCACATGCACATGCACATGCACATGCACATACCCATGCACATGCACATGCACATGCACATGCACATGCACATGCACATGCACATGCACATGCACATGCACATGCACATGCACATGCACATGCACATGCACATGCACATGCACATGCACATGCACATGCACATGCACATGCACATGCACATGCACATGCACATGCACATGCACATGCACATGCACATGCACATGCACATGCACATGCACATGCACATGCACATGCACATGCACATGCACATGCACATGCACATGCACATGCACATGCACATGCACATGCACATGCAAATGCACATGCACATGCACATGCACATGCACATGCACATGCACATGCACATGCACATGCACATGCACATGCACATGCACATGCCCATGCACATGCACATGCACATGCACATGCCCATGCACATGCACATGCACATGCACATGCACATGCACATGCACATGCATATGCACATGCACATGCACATGCACATGCACATGCACATGCACATGCAAATGCACATGCACATGCACATGCACATGCACATGCACATGCACATGCACATGCAAATGCACATGCACATGCACATGAACATGCACATGCACATGCACATGCACATGCACATGCACATGCACATGCACATGCACATGCACATGAACATGCACATGCACATGCACATGCACATGCACATGCACATGCACATGCACATGCACATGCACATGCACATGCACATGCACATGCACATGAACATGCACATGCACATGCACATGCACATGCACATGCACATGCACATGCACATTCACATGCACATGCACATGCACATGCACATGCACATGCACATGCACATGCACATGCACATGCACATGCACATGCACATGCACATGCACATGCACATGCACATGCACATGCACATGCACATGCACATGCACATGCACATGCACATGCACATGCACATGCACATGCACATGCACATGCACATGCACATGCACATGCACATGCACATGCACATGCACATAGCACATGCACATGCACATGCACATGCACATGCACATGCACATGCACATGCACATGCACATGCACATGCACATGCCACATGCACATGCACATGCACATGCACATGCACATGCACATGCACAGGCCATGCACATGCAAATGCACATGCACATGCACATGCACATGCACATGCACATGCACATGCACATACACATGCACATGCACATGCACATGCACATGCCCATGCACATGCACATGCACATGCACATGCCCATGCACATGCACATGCACATGCACATGCACATGCACATGCACATGCACATGCACATGCACATGCACATGCACATGCACATGCACATGCACATGCACATGCAAATGCACATGCACATGCACATGCACATGCACATGCACATGCACATGCACATGCAAATGCACATGCACATGCACATGCACATGCACATGCACATGCACATGCACATGCACATGCACATGCACATGCACATGCACATGCACATGCACATGCACATGCACATGCACATGCACATGCACATGCACATGCACATGCACATGCACATGCACAAGCACATGCACATGCACATGCACATGCACATGCACATGCACATGCACATGCACATGCACATGCACATGCACATGCACATGCACATGCACATGCACATGCACATGCACATGCACATGCACATGCACATGCACATGCACATGCACATGCACATGCACATGCACATGCACATGCACATGCCCATGCACATGCACATGCACATGCACATGCACATGCACATGCACATACACATGCACATGCACATGCACATGCACATGCACATGCACATGCACATGCACATGCACATGCACATGCACATGCACATGCACATGCACATGCACATGCACATGCACATGCACATGCACATGCACATGCACATGCACATGCACATGCACATGCACATGCACATGCACATGCACATGCACATGCACATGCACATGCACATGCACATGCACATGCACATGCACATGCACATGCACATACACATGCACATGCACATGCACATGCACATGCACATGCACATGCACATGCACATACACATGCACATGCACATGCACATGCACATGCACATGCACATGCACATGCACATGCACATGCACATGCACATGCACATGCACATGCACATGCACATGCACATGCACATGCACATGCACATGCACATGCACATGCACATGCACATGCACATGCACATGCACATGCACATGCACATGCACATGCACATGCACATGCACATGCACATGCACATGCACATGCACATGCACATGCACATGCACATGCACATGCACATGCACATGCACATGCACATGCACATGCACATGCACATGCACATGCACATGCACATGCACATGCACATGCACATGCACATGCACATGCACATGCACATGCACATGCACATGCACATGCACATGCACATGCACATGCACATGCACATGCACATGCACATGCACATGCACATGCACATGCACATGCACATGCACATGCACATGCACATGCACATGCACATACACATGCACATGCACATGCACATGCACATGCACATGCACATGCACATGCACATGCACATGCACATGCACATGCACATGCACATGCACATGCACATGCACATGCACATGCACATGCACATGCACATGCAAATGCACATGCACATGCACATGCACATGCACATGCACATGCACATGCACATACACATGCACATGCACATGCACATGCACATGCACATGCACATGCACATGCACATGCCCATGCACATGCACATGCACATGCACATGCACATGCACATGCACATGCACATGCACATGCACATGCACATGCAAATGCACATGCACATGCACATGCACATGCACATGCACATGCACATGCACATGCACATGCACATGCAAATGCACATGCACATGCACATGCACATGCACATGCACATGCACATGCACATGCACATGCACATGCACATGCACATGCACATGCACATGCACATGCACATGCACATGCACATGCACATGCACATGCACATGTACATGCACATGCACATACACATGCACATGCACATGCACATGCACATGCAAATGCATATGCACATGCACATGCACATGCACATGCACATGCACATGCACATGCACATGCACATGCACATGCGCATGCACATGCACATGCACATGCCCATGCACATGCACATGCACATGCACATGCACATTCACATGCACATGCACATGCACATGCACATGCACATGCACATGTACATGCACATGCACATGCACATGCACATGCACATGCACATGCACATGCACATGCACATGCACATGCACATGCACATGCACATGTGCATGCACATGCACATGCACATGCACATGCACATGCACATGCACATGCACATGCACATGCACATGCACATGCACATGCACATGCACATGCACATGCACATGCACATGCACATGCACATGCACATGCACATGCACATGCACATGCACATGCACATGCACATGCACATGCACATGCACATACACATGCACATGCACATGCACATGCACATGCACATGCACATGCACATGCACATGCACATGCACATGCACATGCACATGCACATGCACATGCACATGCACATGCACATGCACATGCACATGCACATGCAAATGCACATGCACATGCACATGCACATGCACATGCACATGCACATGCACATACACATGCACATGCACATGCACATGCACATGCACATGCACATGCACATGCACATGCCCATGCACATGCACATGCACATGCACATGCACATGCACATGCACATGCACATGCACATGCACATGCAAATGCACATGCACATGCACATGCACATGCACATGCACATGCACATGCACATGCACATGCACATGCAAATGCACATGCACATGCACATGCACATGCACATGCACATGCACATGCACATGCACATGCACATGCACATGCACATGCACATGCACATGCACATGCACATGCACATGCACATGCACATGCACATGCACATGCACATGTACATGCACATGCACATACACATGCACATGCACATGCACATGCACATGCAAATGCATATGCACATGCACATGCACATGCACATGCACATGCACATGCACATGCACATGCACATGCACATGCGCATGCACATGCACATGCACATGCCCATGCACATGCACATGCACATGCACATGCACATTCACATGCACATGCACATGCACATGCACATGCACATGCACATGTACATGCACATGCACATGCACATGCACATGCACATGCACATGCACATGCACATGCACATGCACATGCACATGCACATGCACATGCACATGTGCATGTGCATGTGCATGTGCATGGGCATGGGCATGTGCATGTGCATGTGCATGTGCATGTGCATGTGCATGTGCATGTGCATGTGTATGTGCATGTGCATGTGCATGTGCATGTGCATGTGCATGTGCATGTGCATTTGCATGTGCATGTGCATGTGCATGTGCATGTGCATGTGCATGTGCATGTGCATGTGCATGTGCATGTGCATGTGCATGTGCATGTGCATGTGCATGTGCATGTGCATGTGCATGTGCATGTGCATGTGCATGTGCATGTGCATGTGCATGTGCATGTGCATGTGCATGTGCATGTGCATGTGCATGTGCATGTGCATGTGCATGTGCATGTGCATGTGCATGTGCATGTGCATGTGCATGTGCATGTGCATGTGCATGTGCATGTGCATGTGCATGTGCATGTGCATGTGCATGTGCATGTGCATGTGCATGTGCATGTGCATGTGCATGTGCATGTGCATGTGCATGTGCATGTGCATGTGCATGTGCATGTGCATGTGCATGTGCATGTGCATGTGCATGTGCATGTGTATGTGCATGTGCATGTGCATGTGCATGTGCATGTGCATGTGCATGTGCATGTGTATGTGCATGTGCATGTGCATGTGCATGTGCATGTGCATGTGCATGTGCATGTGCATGTGCATGTGCATGTGCATGTGCATGTGCATGTGCATGTGCATGTGCATGTGCATGTGCATGTGCATGTGCATGTGCATGTGCATGTGCATGTGCATGTGCATGTGCATGTGCATGTGCATGTGCATGTGCATGTGCATGTGCATGTGCATGTGCATGTGCATGTGCATGTGCATGTGCATGTGCATGTGCATGTGCATGTGCATGTGCATGTGCATGTGCATGTGCATGTGCATGTGCATGTGCATGTGCATGTGCATGTGCATGTGCATGTGCATGTACATGTGCATGTGCATGTGCATGTGCATGTGCATGTGCATGTGCATGTGCATGTGCATGTGCATGTGCATGTGTATGTGCATGTGAATGTGCATGTGCATGTGCATGTGCATGTGCATGGGCATGTGCATGTGCATGTGCATGTGCATGTGCATGTGCATGTGCATGTGCATGTGCATGTGCATGTGCATGTGCATGTGCATGTGCATGTGCATGTGCATGTGCATGTGCATGTGCACGTGCATGTGCATGTGCATGTGCATGTGCATGTGCATGTGCATGTGCATGTGCATGTGCATGTGCATGTGCATGTGCATGTGCATGTGCATGTGCATGTGCATGTGCATGTGCATGTGCATGTGCATGTGCATGTGCATGTGCATGTGCATGTGCATGTGCATGTGCATGTGCATTTGCATGTGCATGTGCATGTGCATGTGCATGTGCATGTGCATGTGCATGTGCATTTGCATGTGCATGTGCATGTGCATGTGCATGTGCATGTGCATGTGCATGTGCATGTGCATGTGCATGTGCATGTGCATGTGCATGTGCATGGGCATGTGCATGTGCATGTGCATGTGCATGGGCATGTGCATGTGCATGTGCATGTGCATGTGTATGTGCATGTGCATGTGCATGTGCATGTGCATGTGCATGTGCATGTGCATTTGCATGTGCATGTGCATGTGCATGTGCATGTGCATGTGCATGTGCATGTGCATGTGCATGTGCATGTGCATGTGCATGTGCATGTGCATGTGCATGTGCATGTGCATGTGTATGTGCATGTGCATGTGCATGTGCATGTGCATGTGCATGTGCATGTGCATGTGCATGTGCATGTGCATGTGCATGTGCATGTGCATGTGCATGTGAATGTGCATGTGCATGTGCATGTGCATGTGCATGTGCATGTGCATGTGCATGTGCATGTGCATGTGCATGTGCATGTGCATGTGCATGTGCATGTGCATGTGCATGTGCATGTGAATGTGCATGTGCATGTGCATGTGCATGTGCATGTGCATGTGCATGTGCATGTTCATGTGCATGTGCATGTGCATGTGCATGTGCATGTGCATGTGCATGTGTATGTGCATGTGCATGTGCATGTGCATGTGCATGTGCATGTGCATGTGCATGTGCATGTTCATGTGCATGTGCATGTGCATTTGCATGTGCATGTGCATGTGCATGTGCATGTGCATGTGCATGTGCATGTGCATTTGCATGTGCATGTGCATGTGCATGTGCATGTGCATGTGCATGTGCATGTGCATGTGCATGTGCATGTGCATGTGCATGTGCATGTGCATGTGCATGGGCATGTGCATGTGCATGTGCATGTGCATGGGCATGTGCATGTGCATGTGCATGTGCATGTGCATGTGCATGTGCATGTGCATGTGCATGTGCATGTGCATGTGCATGTGCATTTGCATGTGCATGTGCATGTGCATGTGCATGTGCATGTGCATGTGCATGTGCATGTGCATGTGCATGTGCATGTGCATGTGCATGTGCATGTGCATGTGCATGTGCATGTGCATGTGCATGTGCATGTGCATGTGCATGTGCATGTGCATGTGCATGTGCATGTGCATGTGCATGTGCATGTGCATGTGCATGTGCATGTGCATGTGCATGTGCATGTGCATGTGCATGTGCATGTGCATGTGCATGTGCATGTGCATGTGCATGTGCATGTGCATGGGTATGTGCATGTGCATGTGCATGTGCATGTGCATGTGCATGTGCATGTGTTTGTAGCACTATATTTATGGCAACGTGTGTGTGAATATTCCTGTGTTATGGCAACTGCTAAAATTGTGGCAACTTACACTCCGTGCCATAACTGTAACGGTGGATTTTAGCCATACCCTTCAACCAATTTTCAAGAGATATATCCGAAATCATGGGTATTGACCAATAGAGCATTTATTAAATGAAACCCCTGACACTGTGCCACTGGTTCGCCCCATTTTACCAAAAAAGTGGGTAAAGTGTGTGAGTAGTTATAATTCAGTTTTATTCACATAGTATGTACATACAGTACTGTGGCACATATTTTTTTGCGACTGAGGCGACATCTGCGTATAACCTTGATGTGAAATTGCGACGTTTCTGCTCGAATGATTCTGTTTATGTATTCTAACCGTATTTCGTGTTCGGCTATCGTATATCGTGCGGCTTATACTGTACGGGTGTAGTAGTGTGTCACATAAATTTATTAAGAGAAATTAAAATATCTCACTCTAAATTAATCACTAAATTAAATAATATAAAATAATAATAATTAAACTAAAAATTAATAATATTGTTAATAAATTTTTAATAAATTACCCTTCGAAATTTCCCTACTATTTCCGGAGGTGTTCAATAAAAGTGAAATATGAATAAACCAGATTTTTTATCAAAATTTGTCACACGATTATTTCTATTAAGAAAAGGTTTTAAATAAATACTTCAATTACATTCTATAAGAAAATACGTCCGTACGGCCGTCAAAGGGTGGTAACAGGGATAGAAAATGATTAATTCAAATAAATTGAAAACATCCCACTAATGTTCCAATTTTTTCCTCAAATATTTGATAATACGGATGCAAATCAATACTAATGGTCAAAAAAATCCTCCGCTTCAGCTCACAGCGCAGTTGAAATAGTGGTGAATAATGACAAGCATGCGGTTTTCAAGTTTATCATATTCTACTTATTTTCAAACTTCTAATTAAATCATACGCATCACAAAAACTCCCAAACGAATGTGGGTGGATAGAAATAGTGGTGGCAAGCTTTGAATTAAATAATTTTCGTCATTAGAGACTAACTAAATGTTCCCATAAATTGTAGTTAGCGGTTGGTTAAACGGATGCTTAAAAATTATTATTGTCGAGAAAACTTCCCGAGGTTAGTGAAAATAGGGGAGAAAAATGAAAAAAAATTACATTTTCAGAGACGGTTGTTACGCTAATTTTTCTCCAAAAATTTCCAACAAAGTCAATTAACTACCTATGATGAAAAAAATTTTCGTGCGGTACTCAGGGTTCTTATGTAATAGGAGATAGTTATTCATTCGGAAAAGTTAAAATCACTTATTAAAATCTTTGATTTCATAAATATTTACTTAAAGTGATATCTACCATTTTCATTTCATTAAATGGATGTTAAATAGTTATTACTGCCTAAACAATTTCCCTCTTCCTTCGGTTTTTAAAAAGTTTAATTAGCCCATTATTTAACCGCTTCGATTTACCTGCAATTTGAAATATTCATAGGAAAAATGTCAAAAAAAGTTATATAGTGCCGATATGTGCTTTTAGCCTGGGGCTGAATGACACCTCTTCTCATGGGTGAAAATATTCAACCTCAAAATAACACCGGAAATCGATATTAATTTCAAGCAAAAAATGTTATATAAACTTCTCTCGGTAAGTTAATATTTTCAGAGTATTCACGATTTAAATTGTTGATTTTGTACCTGAAAAATGCATGTTTTTGAGAAGTTTTTCAAAAATAACTCGAAAACAGTAAATTTTAACACAAAAGTTATGAGAATAAAAAAAAACCTTTTAAAATAATGAATCGAATGGCGCTTTTAAATTTTTATCGCAGCGACATAACTCTAGATGCAGCTTGATAAAGGTCTAAGTTTATTTGAAATAACCTAGAATCGAACATTTTATCATGAAATATTGCAAAAAGGAGTAGTTTTTAAAAAAAATCTTAAACTATTTTTTAAAAGTGAGGCCTTTAAAATGTGTTAACACAAAAGTGATTTGGAAGGAAAATAACCGAGTTATTACAAAAACAAAACTATTGTATCAAAAAAAAGAAAATAAGTCAATAAATTTTCCACAAAAATTAAACTCTAAAAAACACACCCTTAATATGTAAAATTAGGTATATTTATATACTAACTTGTCCTCAAATTTTAAACAGTTTGAAATACTCACATTTTAACAAAACTTCAATTAAGGGTTCAATTATTTTTTGAAATGCTATAAAAATTATCCGTTTTTTTTTATAAATTACTCGAAAACTAAAAGAGATATGAAAAATATACACGAACTCTAAAATGTAGAATTTTTTTGCTGAGAGTTTTTAATTTTTTTTTTTAATTTTTCTACTATGAAAACAAATTGAGATATTGTCATTTATAATTTGCATATAAGTGTGAGAAGTACCTTTTTGGAGTCCTTTAAATCGCATCCTCTAAAAATGAAGGACTTCAAAAAAATCCCAACTTAACAAATCTGATAACGTTCAAAATTTTCTACAAAATAAGCTTTTGACCAATATATTTAAAATTAAAGAAATTATCGTTAAAAAACCATTTACGTTTTCCTGTCTTTTTTTCGGGGCGTATAAATATCTCCAGTTTCAACTATTTGTTCAACTAAATATGGTTTTTGAAATTTTTTCTAGTATTTAAATAAAAATCCTACAATATTTTGGAGGAAAGGGTGATTTTTTTTTGGTTAAAACAGCGAAATATTTGAGAAATATTATTAAAAATAATGAGATTTTATTTAATTACACTCACAACATTGACCAATTTAAAATTATAGCAAACATTATTTATGTATTACCCTATAAAGGGTGTTTTTAAGGGTTGAATAAATGGAGTACATCGCAAAGTAGACTTGCAAATGGTAAAATAAATGTAATGTATTATAAACGGACCATTACAATTTGGAAATATAGAAAAAAAATATAAATTTCTTTGTTTTGAAATTTTGAAATAGTTAAGAAATTAAGCTATGAACATTAAATAGATTTTAATTCACTCTAAATTGCATCATTAAATAATTTAATTAAAAAGAATAATTTTTACTTTTTAATAATAAAATTTACAATATTAGCTTTTGTTTTATCCGTCAAAAGCGATACAAATCTGATATCGCTAATTTGCACAAACAAGTTTTTGTGTCTAACATAATAATATTATAATTTGATATAAATTTTGATTCTTCTTGGGCTGTTATTGAGATTTTCGTCTTACATTCTTCTGTTTTATTTTATAAAAGAATTAGTTACATAAGGTAACAGTTTTTACATCATCATGAAAATAGCTGGACCATCTAGTAAAAACGAGGAGAAAAATGAGGTGGTCACTTAAAAGAAAAGGTGACGTCATTGTGCAAAAGTACATGACGCAGTAAGTAAAAATGTTATTTCGTAAGGTGCATAAAGAAAAAAATTAATTGGCTTGTCAGGGCGTTTTCCTTGTAAACATTAAATAACGTAATTATGAATTTTGTCCCTTACTTCATCACCACAATGTATGTCTGTACAAATAAAAAAATAAACAGGACATAAAACTAACAGCAGATATGCTGTTGTACCATCCCACTCTTCAAAAAAAAATTGTATAACTTTATTCTATCATCCCACTGCCCAGGATCATTTCTAGAGCTTTACTTAATAATCCCCAATCCCTGCAAAACAGTGTAAGAAATTTATTAATCCATCGTACTCGACAAATATCCTTTGTAGTCATTAATTTGAACATCTCACTTCCCAAAAAAGTTGTATAAAGTCTAACCATCGCACTCCCTAAAATACAGGCGTAGAAATTTATTTATTTTATTTAATTAATTAATTAATTAATTAATTTTAATATTTATTTTAATTTTATTTAACAAAATGCCCTGTTAGTAATTTATTCAACAATTCCGTTTTTTCAAAAAAGACCTGTAAAGATTCATTTAGTAATGTGAGTCCTGCTGCTGAAAATAAAACCTTGTAGGGATTGATTCAGGTATATTACTTCCAAAAACATAATTTTAGAAATAATTTAAACAAACCCACTCTTAACAAATCGTTGTAGGAAATTATTCTAGAAATGAAATGTAGATGTGCATTTAAAAGAAATATATTCCTATAACGAAATTTTGGGGAGACGGTTAGTTCAAAAAATTCTAAATGGGTTTTTTGGGAATCTGTTGATTTTTTGACCTGTTTATTTTTCATTTGAGTATAGCTAGCCAACACCCCTGGGAGTTAGCAACAAGCGTAATAAGTTTTTTAATTGTTGTATAATTTTGTAATTATCATGTAGGGCATTTGACGTGAGACGGACAACGAATACACTGACGACCTAAAATTCGTTCATATTCACGGTATTGTAATCCTAGAAGACCTGAATGCCAATATACAATTTTAGTTTTGTATGAGACGTAGTTGTAAACTTATGGAACTACAAAAAAATTTGGTGAAATCTGAAGTAGATAATTTTATGAAACTGTTGTTAGCATTAACCAATGTATAATAAAATACTTAAAATGTTCATTCAGCCATTTCACTACTGTTCTCAATTATAGAATCAGATTCAAAACTTGGAAACTCTTTTCACAAAAAAAAAACAGGAAATGAATATTTCAAATCCAAACTACAGCAAGCTCACCAAGTCTTTCTTAAATTATTTAAATTCCAAAATATAGTCCAATAGTAGATATTACCCAAGAAGGTTCAAAATGGGATCTATATTGGTTTAGGAGATACCAGACTTAACGTTCAAAGTCACGCACTGGGAGCCTAACCTGACGTATGCATTAGTCAACCTATTTACATGAGAACTTTGTAAGAACACTGCCATATATTATTATCTGTTTATATTGTTGTAAATCCATTTTTAATAGGTACCTATTAAAATAATAGGATAAAATGAAACAGTCTCGTAACAATAGAAGAAAAAGTTCAATTTGTAATTTTTACTGTTTTACAATAATTTGAACTAACACCGACAATACATTTAACAAGTAGGCTTTCGGTTGTTGTAATAAAGCTGTGCAACTTTTTTACTTTTCGAGTAAACATGTTAAATTATGCATGTGCCAAGTGCGGCGCTCATCGCTTGCCTTTGTACATGAAGTCCTGTACCTTCTAAACGAATGCTGATCATGTTTCGAAACTGTTAGTGTAATATCAACATACCTGAGGCTGTATTTTGAATTTAAAATGATTTTAAAGAAGGCTGGTGAAAGTTACTATAATTTAGATTTGAAATATTCACTTCCAATGTTCTATAGGTACAAAAAAAAAATGAAATTTTGAATCTGATTCCATGTTCGCAAAAACAGTAGATATTTTCTATGGAACTTCATTGAAATATCTAATTATTGATTAGTTACTTCAAATATTTTCTTAAAACTAGCTATCTAAAATTTTATTAATTACCTGGAAGCCACAACCTGACAACTAAATCTGGTACAAAAAAATGTGTTTACTTTCACGCCCTCCAGGAGTACAATTATCCCGGATGTGAACGAATTTCTAGTTGTTACGTTTTTCTAGTTATCCGCTTCACGTGAAATGCCTCGTGTACAAAATAGTGTCCTAGGTGAATTTTATTGTGTGCTATAACTGCCAGTTTAGCATAAGGAAAATGGTTTTTCATTAAAAGTAAGCTATTTTATTTGTGTCCCTGTTTTAAATTAAATCAAGCACAAAGTTAAGCCAACACCATGGATGCAACAAGAAACAGAAGCTGTTATCAAATTTTTAGAATTAGTATAAAAAATGTCATTTTTTATACTAATTCAATATTTTATACTATAGCAAATGGCAGATTGTGAAAAATGGATTGATTCTTCTTACTGTTACCAGGAGGTTCCCCTCTTTGCCAAGCCTCATTCAGTTGACGAAGAGAACCAGCATTTGGCCCATCTAATGGGTGGTTTTCAGAGGAGTTTTTGTCCTGTTGGTCGTCTGTTTATCCAATTTCTGACTGGTCTTTCTTCTGTCATCCTCTCCACATGTTCTCTACACTTTTCTTCCTTTTTTTACTCTATTTTGTCACGTCTTGGATATTATATCGTTGTTTGATAGAGTTGTTTGTTTTCCTGCCTCGCAGATATGCACGTAATATTTATCTCACTACCTTCATTTCTTTTGCTCTTATGTTTTTGTTTTGCATTTTTCGTTTCTGCCTTTGTTTCGGTGGCATATATGTTCATATTGGTCTTACTATGGCCTTATGTCGTATTTTTGCTTCTATTTTCATATATTTGTTTTCTATATGTAGTCTCTCTGGCTAGCCACTTGTATTGCTTTTGTGTAATGTAATTTTCCCTAGTTAAAAGTACCGCGATGACTCAAGATTTTAGTTCCTAGGTATTTAAAGTGCATCGCCTGTTCTATTGTTGAATTCTCAAAATGTAACTTACAGCGTCTTGGTTCTCTGGCTATAACCATGCATTTCGTTTTTTGTGTTGATATCTGCATGTTGCATCCCTTAGTTGTCAAGTTAAATTGGCGCACTAATTGTTGAAAGCGGTCCTTCTTATCTGCTATTAACACGGCCTCGTCTGAAGAGCATATTCTATTGATATTTTTTAAAAACCTGAGATAAAATTACAAAATTTAAGCAAAATGTTATTAAAAACTAGTAGATGAAACTCTGATTTTATTTCAGTGATATTTATCTGATATACTATATAATGTAGCATTAAATAATACATGTGATTTAGTATTGTTAATGCGCCCTTTTTTTCTTACAAATTCAAAGTTTAGCTAAGTAAGACCCCGCTGGCGATTTTTAGTTTCCGGTGATATCAGTGTTCATTCAAGAACCTGAATGAATTTCTCTGAACATTGAAAGGAATTTTATAAAAAATCTGGACTTAAGGTTTTATTTCTTAAGTTACATTTTATAGTACATTTTTTTGCTTTTTTTCACTATTTTTTCAAGATTATGTAGTTTAATACATTCTTCACTAGTCCTTATAAAGGCGCCAATTAACATTTAGGGAACGCGCCTAATACTTTACTTTGGAATTTTATTTTTGTTACGGTTATATGGAGTATAATATGTGTATATTTGTTATATTTTTCACTTTGTTTGCTCTGAGCTACATACCATAAAAATAGTTATTGTCTTATTAACTGTCTAGTGTACAATAAAATTAGTTTTTACTTATACCTTTTTTATAACTACGAAATACTAGAGGTGGCAAAGTTGGAAATTTATTTTTTAATAAACTGAAAGTTTTAAATGAAAACATGTTTAAGTTTTTTTTTAAATAAAGTAATATTAGTAAAGGTAGGGATGGTCTATAATTAGAGTGAAAATCTACGTTTTTACAAGATGAACTTTCTTGATGGCCAATTAATATTTAAGGAACCGTAAAAGTTATATGTTTTCTATTTGTTTATCAGCAGCACCTTAAAATTTTTGTTAGTTTTTATACTCTCAGAATTTTATTTGTTTTAGTTAAAGAAAAGTAATAAAATACTTACTAAGTAGATATTCCTGTTTTTAGACATTTGAAAGTACAGTAACAAATTTACATTCAATTTTAACACAAATCCGTTGCTCGAGCAAAATTTAAAAACTCCTTTTCTTCAAAAAACAAGTAATTTCATAACACGTGTCGAAAATTTAGAAAAAATTTATTGATTTACATCAATAAAATGGACTTGGAATTACCCCCAAATCTTTCAAAAAAACTCCTCCTTCCGATTAGCAGTGTGGTCAAGTATTGAAATAAACGTATGTAGAGTTGTATTTACACATATGATGAAATACATAAATATCATTTGTATATATGCTACTCATATTCCAACATTTTAAGTCTTTTTGAAGTTAACATTTGTCTAACATTTTAAGTACTGTAGTTAAGGAATCGTCAAGTGAAATTTTTAAATGGAGACCTAATTTTGGACACACCACTACCATTAATCATTAATCAATCGTTAACATCACTAAGGGGTTTAATAAAATTGTGTCTTTTTAAAGTTTCAACGGCTTAGTCTTATTACAGACGGTGGATGGAAACAATTTGGCTGCTATCTTGAAATTAATTCAATATTCTTCAAATACAGAATAAGAAATCAAAACGGCAACACCGCTTTAACACACTGTTTGAATTGAAATATTTGTGACACCTCACACACACACTTTTTCCCGTCCCGCAATATTTATGGCATCGTCTTACACTTTTCACGAATTTATATAATTATGGCAACGGTTGCCATAATAATATGCACATGCACATGCACATGCACATGCACATGCACATGCACATGCACATGCAAATGCACATGCACATGCACATGCACATGCACATGCACATGCACATGCACATGCACATGCACATGCACATGCAAATGCACATGCACATGCACATGCACATGCACATGCACATGCACATGCACATGCACATGCACATGCACATGCACATGCACATGCACATGCACATGCACATGCACATGCACATGCACATGCACATGCACATGCACATGCACATGCACATGCACATGCACATGCACATGCACATGCACATGCACATGCACATGCACATGCACATGCACATGCACATGCACATGCACATGCACATGCACATGCACATGCACATGCACATGCACATGCACATGCACATGCACATGCACATGCACATGCACATGCACATGCACATGCACATGCACATGCACATGCACATGCACATGCACATGCACATGCACATGCACATGCACATGCACATGCACATGCACATGCACATGCACATGCACATGCACATGCACATGCACATGCGCATGCACATGCACATGCACATGCACATGCACATGCACATGCACATGCACATGCACATGCACATGCACATGCACATGCACATGCACATGCACATGCACATGCACATGCACATGCACATGCACATGCACATGCACATGCACATGCACATGCACATGCACATGCACATGCACATGCACATGCACATGCACATGCACATGCACATGCACATGCACATGCACATGCACATGCACATGCACATGCACGTGCATGCGCATGCACGTGCATGTGCATGTGCATGTGCATGTGCAAGTGCATGTGCATGTGCATGTGCATGTGCATGTGCAAGTGCACGTGCATGTGCACGTGCATGTGCATGTGCATGTGCATGTGCACGTGCATGTGCACGTGCATGTGCATGTGCATGTGCATGTGCACGTGCATGTGCACGTGCATGTGCATGTGCATGTGCATGTGCATGTGCATGTGCATGTGCATGTGCATGTGCATGTGCATGTGCATGTGCATGTGCATGTGCATGTGCATGTGCATGTGCATGTGCATGTGCATGTGCATGTGCATGTGCATGTGCATGTGCATGTGCATGTGCATGTGCATGTGTATGTGCATGTGCATGTGTATGTGCATGTGCATGTGCATGTGCATGTGCATGTGCATGTGCATGTGCATGTGTATGTGCATGTGCATGTGCATGTGCATGTGCATGTGCATGTGCATGTGCATGTGCATGTGCATGTGCATGTGCATGTGCATGTGCATGTGCATGTGCATGTGCGTGTGCTTGTGCATGTGCATGTGCATGTGCATGTGCATGTGCATGTGCATGTGCATGTGCATGTGCATGTGCATGTGCATGTGCATGTGCATGTGCATGTGCATGTGCATGTGCATGTGCATGTGCATGTGCATGTGCATGTGCATGTGCATGTGCATGTGCATGTGCATGTGCATGTGCATGTGCATGTGCATGTGCATGTGCATGTGCATGTGCATGTGCATGTGCATGTGCATGTGCATGTGCATGTGCATGTGCATGTGCATGTGCATGTGCATGTGCATGTGCATGTGCATGTGCATGTGCATGTGCATGTGCATGTGCATGTGCATGTGCATTTGCATGTGCATGTGCATGTGCATGTGCATGTGCATGTGCATGTGCATGTGCATGTGCATGTGCATGTGCATTTGCATGTGCATGTGCATGTGCATGTGCATGTGCATGTGCATGTGCATGTGCATGTGCATGTGCATGTGCATGTGCATGTGCATGTGCATGTGCGCATGTGCATGTGCATGTGCATGTGCATGTGCATGTGCATGTGCATGTGCATGTGCATGTGCATGTGCATGTGCATGTGCATGTGCATGTGCATGTGCATGTGCATGTGCATGTGCATGTGCATGTGCATGTGCATGTGCATGTGCATGTGCATGTGCATGTGCATGTGCATGTGCATGTGCATGTGCATGTGCATGTGCATGTGCATGTGCATGTGCATGTGCATGTGCATGTGCATGTGCATGTGCATGTGCATGTGCATGTGCATGTGCATGTGCATGTGCATGTGCATGTGCATGTGCATGTGCATGTGCATGTGCATGTGCATGTGCATGTGCATGTGCATGTGCATGTGCATGTGCATGTGCATGTGCATGTGCATGTGCATGTGCATGTGCATGTGCATGTGCATGTGCATGTGCATGTGCATGTGCATGTGCATGTGCATGTGCATGTGCATGTGCATGTGCATGTGCATGTGCATGTGCATGTGCATGTGCATGTGCATGTGCATGTGCATGTGCATGTGCATGTGCATGTGCATGTGCATGTGCATGTGCATGTGCATG
>CAMIUK010000041.1:25000-87040 GCA_946251905.1 Cryptocephalus moraei
ATGTGCATGTGCATGCGAATGTGCATGTGCATGTGCATGTGCATGCGCATGGGCATGTGCATGCGCACTGTGCATGTGCATGTGCATGTGCATGTGCATGTGCATGTGCATGTGCATGTGCATGTGCATGTGCTTGTGCATGTGCATGTGCATGTGCATGTGCATGTGCATGTGCATGTGGATGTGCATGTGCATGTGCATGTGCATGTGCATGTGCATGTGCATGTGCATGTGCATGTGCATGTGCATGTGCATGTGCATGTGCATGTGCATGTGCATGTGCATGTGCATGTGCATGTGCATGTGCATGTGCATGTGCATGTGCATGTGCATGTGCATGTGCATGTGCATGTGCATGTGCATGTGCATGTGCATGTGCATGTGCATGTGCATGTGCATGTGAATGTGCATGTGCATGTGCATGTGCATGTGCATGTGCATGTGCATGTGCATGTGCATGTGCATGTGCATGTGCATGTGCATGTGCATGTGAATGTGCATGTGCATGTGCATGTGCATGTGCATGTGCATGTGCATGTGCATGTGCATGTGCATGTGCATGTGCATGTGCATGTGCATGTGCATGTGCATGTGCATGTGCATGTGCATGTGCATGTGCATGTGCATGTGCATGTGCATGTGCATGTGCATGTGCATGTGCATGTGCATGTGCATGTGCATGTGCATGTGCATGTGCATGTGCATGTGCATGTGCATGTGCATGTGCATGTGCATGTGCATGTGCATGTGCATGTGCATGTGCATGTGCATGTGCATGTGCATGTGCATGTGCATGTGCATGTGCATGTGCATGTGCATGTGCATGTGCATGTGCATGTGCATGTGCATGTGCATGTGCATGTGCTTGTGCATGTGCATGTGCATGTGCATGTGCATGTGCATGTGCATGTGCATGTGCATGTGCATGTGCATGTGCATGTGCATGTGCATGTGCATGTGCATGTGCATGTGCATGTGCATGTGCATGTGCATGTGCATGTGCATGTGCATGTGCATGCGCATGCGCATGAGCATGTGCATGTGCATGTGCATGTGCATGTGCATGTGCATGTGCATGTGCATGTGCATGTGCATGTGCATGTGCATGTGCATGTGCATGTGCATGTGCATGTGCATGTGCATGTGCATGTGCATGTGCATGTGCATGTGCATGTGCATGTGCATGTGCATGTGCATGTGCATGTGCATGTGCATGTGCATGTGCATGTGCATGTGCATGTGCATGTGCATGTGCATGTGCATGTGCATGTGCATGTGCATGTGCATGTGCATGTGCATGTGCATGTGCATGTGCATGTGCATGTGCATGTGCATGCGCATGCGCATGAGCATGTGCATGTGCATGTGCATGTGCATGTGCATGTGCATGTGCATGTGCATGTGCATGTGCATGTGCATGTGCATGTGCATGTGCATGTGCATGTGCATGTGCATGTGCATGTGCATGTGCATGTGCATGTGCATGTGCATGTGCATGTGCATGTGCATGTGCATGTGCATGTGCATGTGCATGTGCATGTGCATGTGCATGTGCATGTGCATGTGCATGTGCATGTGCATGTGCATGTGCATGTGCATGTGCATGTGCATGTGCATGTGCATGTGCATGTGCATGTGCATGTGCATGTGCATGTGCATGCGAATGTGCATGTGCATGTGCATGTGCATGCGCATGGGCATGTGCATGCGCATGTGCATGTGCATGTGCATGTGCATGTGCATGTGCATGTGCATGTGCATGTGCATGTGCATGTGCTTGTGCATGTGCATGTGCATGTGCATGTGCATGTGCATGTGCATGTGGATGTGCATGTGCATGTGCATGTGCATGTGCATGTGCATGTGCATGTGCATGTGCATGTGCATGTGCATGTGCATGTGCATGTGCATGTGCATGTGCATGTGCATGTGCATGTGCATGTGCATGTGCATGTGCATGTGCATGTGCATGTGCATGTGCATGTGCATGTGCATGTGCATGTGAATGTGCATGTGCATGTGCATGTGCATGTGCATGTGCATGTGCATGTGCATGTGCATGTGCATGTGCATGTGCATGTGCATGTGCATGTGAATGTGCATGTGCATGTGCATGTGCATGTGCATGTGCATGTGCATGTGCATGTGCATGTGCATGTGCATGTGCATGTGCATGTGCATGTGCATGTGCATGTGCATGTGCATGTGCATGTGCATGTGCATGTGCATGTGCATGTGCATGTGCATGTGCATGTGCATGTGCATGTGCATGTGCATGTGCATGTGCATGTGCATGTGCATGTGCATGTGCATGTGCATGTGCATGTGCATGTGCATGTGCATGTGCATGTGCATGTGCATGTGCATGTGCATGTGCATGTGCATGTGCATGTGCATGTGCATGTGCATGTGCATGTGCATGTGCATGTGCATGTGCATGTGCATGTGCATGTGCTTGTGCATGTGCATGTGCATGTGCATGTGCATGTGCATGTGCATGTGCATGTGCATGTGCATGTGCATGTGCATGTGCATGTGCATGTGCATGTGCATGTGCATGTGCATGTGCATGTGCATGTGCATGTGCATGTGCATGTGCATGTGCATGCGCATGCGCATGAGCATGTGCATGTGCATGTGCATGTGCATGTGCATGTGCATGTGCATGTGCATGTGCATGTGCATGTGCATGTGCATGTGCATGTGCATGTGCATGTGCATGTGCATGTGCATGTGCATGTGCATGTGCATGTGCATGTGCATGTGCATGTGCATGTGCATGTGCATGTGCATGTGCATGTGCATGTGCATGTGCATGTGCATGTGCATGTGCATGTGCATGTGCATGTGCATGTGCATGTGCATGTGCATGTGCATGTGCATGTGCATGTGTATGTGCATGTGCATGTGCATGTGCATGTGCATGTGCATGTGCATGTGCATGTGTATGTGCATGTGCATGTGCATGTGCATTTGCATGTGCATGTGCATGTGCATGTGCATGTGCATGTGCATGTGCATGTGCATGTGCATGTGCATGTGCATGTGCATGTGCATGTGCATGTGCATGTGCATGTGCATGTGCATGTGCATGTGCATGTGCATGTGCATGTGCATGTGCATGTGCATGTGCATGTGCATGTGCATGTGCATGTGCATGTGCATGTGCATGTGCATGTGCATGTGCATGTGCATGTGCATGTGCATGTGCATGTGCATGTGCATGTGCATGTGCATGTGCATGTGCATGTGCATGTGCATGTGCATGTGCATGTGCATGTGCATGTGCATGTGCATGTGCATGTGCATGTGCATGTGCATGTGCATGTGCATGTGCATGTGCATGTGCATGTGCATGTGCATGTGCATGTGCATGTGCATGTGCATGTGCATGTGCATGTGCATGTGCATGTGCATGTGCATGTGCATGTGCATGTGCATGTGCATGTGCATGTGCATGTGCATGTGCATGTGCATGTGCATGTGCATGTGCATGTGCATGTGCATGTGCATGTGCATGTGCATGTGCATGTGCATGTGCATGTGCATGTGCATGTGCATGTGCATGTGCATGTGCATGTGCATGTGCATGTGCATGTGCATTTGCATGTGCATGTGCATGTGCATGTGCATGTGCATGTGCATGTGCATGTGCATATTATTATGGCAACCGTTGCCATAATTATATAAATTCGTGAAAAGTGTAAGACGATGCCATAAATATTGCGGGACGGGAAAAAGTGTGTGTGTGAGGTGTCACAAATATTTCAATTCAAACAGTGTGTTAAAGCGGTGTTGCCGTTTTGATTTCTTATTCTGTATTTGAAGAATATTGAATTAATTTCAAGATAGCAGCCAAATTGTTTCCATCCACCGTCTGTAATAAGACTAAGCCGTTGAAACTTTAAAAAGACACAATTTTATTAAACCCCTTAGTGATGTTAACGATTGATTAATGATTAATGGTAGTGGTGTGTCCAAAATTAGGTCTCCATTTAAAAATTTCACTTGACGATTCCTTAACTACAGTACTTAAAATGTTAGACAAATGTTAACTTAAAAAAGACTTAAAATGTTGGAATATGAGTAGCATATATACAAATGATATTTATGTATTTCATCATATGTGTAAATACAACTCTACATACGTTTATTTCAATACTTGACCACACTGCTAATCGGAAGGAGGAGTTTTTTTGAAAGATTTGGGGGTAATTCCAAGTCCATTTTATTGATGTAAATCAATAAATTTTTTCTAAATTTTCGACACGTGTTATGAAATTACTTGTTTTTTGAAGAAAAGGAGTTTTTAAATTTTGCTCGAGCAACGGATTTGTGTTAAAATTGAATGTAAATTTGTTACTGTACTTTCAAATGTCTAAAAACAGGAATATCTACTTAGTAAGTATTTTATTACTTTTCTTTAACTAAAACAAATAAAATTCTGAGAGTATAAAAACTAACAAAAATTTTAAGGTGCTGCTGATAAACAAATAGAAAACATATAACTTTTACGGTTCCTTAAATATTAATTGGCCATCAAGAAAGTTCATCTTGTAAAAACGTAGATTTTCACTCTAATTATAGACCATCCCTACCTTTACTAATATTACTTTATTTAAAAAAAAACTTAAACATGTTTTCATTTAAAACTTTCAGTTTATTAAAAAATAAATTTCCAACTTTGCCACCTCTAGTATTTCGTAGTTATAAAAAAGGTATAAGTAAAAACTAATTTTATTGTACACTAGACAGTTAATAAGACAATAACTATTTTTATGGTATGTAGCTCAGAGCAAACAAAGTGAAAAATATAACAAATATACACATATTATACTCCATATAACCGTAACAAAAATAAAATTCCAAAGTAAAGTATTAGGCGCGTTCCCTAAATGTTAATTGGCGCCTTTATAAGGACTAGTGAAGAATGTATTAAACTACATAATCTTGAAAAAATAGTGAAAAAAAGCAAAAAAATGTACTATAAAATGTAACTTAAGAAATAAAACCTTAAGTCCAGATTTTTTATAAAATTCCTTTCAATGTTCAGAGAAATTCATTCAGGTTCTTGAATGAACACTGATATCACCGGAAACTAAAAATCGCCAGCGGGGTCTTACTTAGCTAAACTTTGAATTTGTAAGAAAAAAAGGGCGCATTAACAATACTAAATCACATGTATTATTTAATGCTACATTATATAGTATATCAGATAAATATCACTGAAATAAAATCAGAGTTTCATCTACTAGTTTTTAATAACATTTTGCTTAAATTTTGTAATTTTATCTCAGGTTTTTAAAAAATATCAATAGAATATGCTCTTCAGACGAGGCCGTGTTAATAGCAGATAAGAAGGACCGCTTTCAACAATTAGTGCGCCAATTTAACTTGACAACTAAGGGATGCAACATGCAGATATCAACACAAAAAACGAAATGCATGGTTATAGCCAGAGAACCAAGACGCTGTAAGTTACATTTTGAGAATTCAACAATAGAACAGGCGATGCACTTTAAATACCTAGGAACTAAAATCTTGAGTCATCGCGGTACTTTTAACTAGGGAAAATTACATTACACAAAAGCAATACAAGTGGCTAGCCAGAGAGACTACATATAGAAAACAAATATATGAAAATAGAAGCAAAAATACGACATAAGGCCATAGTAAGACCAATATGAACATATATGCCACCGAAACAAAGGCAGAAACGAAAAATGCAAAACAAAAACATAAGAGCAAAAGAAATGAAGGTAGTGAGATAAATATTACGTGCATATCTGCGAGGCAGGAAAACAAACAACTCTATCAAACAACGATATAATATCCAAGACGTGACAAAATAGAGTAAAAAAAGGAAGAAAAGTGTAGAGAACATGTGGAGAGGATGACAGAAGAAAGACCAGTCAGAAATTGGATAAACAGACGACCAACAGGACAAAAACTCCTCTGAAAACCACCCATTAGATGGGCCAAATGCTGGTTCTCTTCGTCAACTGAATGAGGCTTGGCAAAGAGGGGAACCTCCTGGTAACAGTAAGAAGAATCAATCCATTTTTCACAATCTGCCATTTGCTATAGTATAAAATATTGAATTAGTATAAAAAATGACATTTTTTATACTAATTCTAAAAATTTGATAACAGCTTCTGTTTCTTGTTGCATCCATGGTGTTGGCTTAACTTTGTGCTTGATTTAGTTTAAAACAGGGAGACAAATAAAATAGCTTACTTTTAATGAAAAACCATTTTCCTTATGCTAAACTGGCAGTTATAGCACACAATAAAATTCACCTAGGACACTATTTTGTACACGAGGCATTTCACGTGAAGCGGATAACTAGAAAAACGTAACAACTAGAAATTCGTTCACATCCGGGATAATTGTACTCCTGGAGGGCGTGAAAGTAAACACATTTTTTTGTACCAGATTTAGTTGTCAGGTTGTGGCTTCCAGGTAATTAATAAAATTTTAGATAGCTAGTTTTAAGAAAATATTTGAAGTAACTAATCAATAATTAGATATTTCAATGAAGTTCCATAGAAAATATCTACTGTTTTTGCGAACATGGAATCAGATTCAAAATTTCATTTTTTTTTTGTACCTATAGAACATTGGAAGTGAATATTTCAAATCTAAATTATAGTAACTTTCACCAGTCTTCTTTAAAATCATTTTAAATTCAAAATACAGCCTCAGGTATGTTGATATTACACTAACAGTTTCGAAACATGATCAGCATTCGTTTAGAAGGTACAGGACTTCATGTACAAAGGCAAGCGATGAGCGCCGCACTTGGCACATGCATAATTTAACATGTTTACTCGAAAAGTAAAAAAGTTGCACAGCTTTATTACAACAACCGAAAGCCTACTTGTTAAATGTATTGTCGGTGTTAGTTCAAATTATTGTAAAACAGTAAAAATTACAAATTGAACTTTTTCTTCTATTGTTACGAGACTGTTTCATTTTATCCTATTATTTTAATAGGTACCTATTAAAAATGGATTTACAACAATATAAACAGATAATAATATATGGCAGTGTTCTTACAAAGTTCTCATGTAAATAGGTTGACTAATGCATACGTCAGGTTAGGCTCCCAGTGCGTGACTTTGAACGTTAAGTCTGGTATCTCCTAAACCAATATAGATCCCATTTTGAACCTTCTTGGGTAATATCTACTATTGGACTATATTTTGGAATTTAAATAATTTAAGAAAGACTTGGTGAGCTTGCTGTAGTTTGGATTTGAAATATTCATTTCCTGTTTTTTTTTTGTGAAAAGAGTTTCCAAGTTTTGAATCTGATTCTATAATTGAGAACAGTAGTGAAATGGCTGAATGAACATTTTAAGTATTTTATTATACATTGGTTAATGCTAACAACAGTTTCATAAAATTATCTACTTCAGATTTCACCAAATTTTTTTGTAGTTCCATAAGTTTACAACTACGTTTCATACAAAACTAAAATTGTATATTGGCATTCAGGTCTTCTAGGATTACAATACCGTGAATATGAACGAATTTTAGGTCGTCAGTGTATTCGTTGTCCGTCTCACGTCAAATGCCCTACATGATAATTACAAAATTATACAACAATTAAAAAACTTATTACGCTTGTTGCTAACTCCCAGGGGTGTTGGCTAGCTATACTCAAATGAAAAATAAACAGGTCAAAAAATCAACAGATTCCCAAAAAACCCATTTAGAATTTTTTGAACTAACCGTCTCCCCAAAATTTCGTTATAGGAATATATTTCTTTTAAATGCACATCTACATTTCATTTCTAGAATAATTTCCTACAACGATTTGTTAAGAGTGGGTTTGTTTAAATTATTTCTAAAATTATGTTTTTGGAAGTAATATACCTGAATCAATCCCTACAAGGTTTTATTTTCAGCAGCAGGACTCACATTACTAAATGAATCTTTACAGGTCTTTTTTGAAAAAACGGAATTGTTGAATAAATTACTAACAGGGCATTTTGTTAAATAAAATTAAAATAAATATTAAAATTAATTAATTAATTAATAAATTAAATAAAATAAATAAATTTCTACGCCTGTATTTTAGGGAGTGCGATGGTTAGACTTTATACAACTTTTTTGGGAAGTGAGATGTTCAAATTAATGACTACAAAGGATATTTGTCGAGTAGGATGGATTAATAAATTTCTTACACTGTTTTGCAGGGATTGGGGATTATTAAGTAAAGCTCTAGAAATGATCCTGGGCAGTGGGATGATAGAATAAAGTTATACAATTTTTTTTTGAAGAGTGGGATGGTACAACAGCATATCTGCTGTTAGTTTTATGTCCTGTTTATTTTTTTATTTGTACAGACATACATTGTGGTGATGAAGTAAGGGACAAAATTCATAATTACGTTATTTAATGTTTACAAGGAAAACGCCCTGACAAGCCAATTAATTTTTTTCTTTATGCACCTTACGAAATAACATTTTTACTTACTGCGTCATGTACTTTTGCACAATGACGTCACCTTTTCTTTTAAGTGACCACCTCATTTTTCTCCTCGTTTTTACTAGATGGTCCAGCTATTTTCATGATGATGTAAAAACTGTTACCTTATGTAACTAATTCTTTTATAAAATAAAACAGAAGAATGTAAGACGAAAATCTCAATAACAGCCCAAGAAGAATCAAAATTTATATCAAATTATAATATTATTATGTTAGACACAAAAACTTGTTTGTGCAAATTAGCGATATCAGATTTGTATCGCTTTTGACGGATAAAACAAAAGCTAATATTGTAAATTTTATTATTAAAAAGTAAAAATTATTCTTTTTAATTAAATTATTTAATGATGCAATTTAGAGTGAATTAAAATCTATTTAATGTTCATAGCTTAATTTCTTAACTATTTCAAAATTTCAAAACAAAGAAATTTATATTTTTTTTCTATATTTCCAAATTGTAATGGTCCGTTTATAATACATTACATTTATTTTACCATTTGCAAGTCTACTTTGCGATGTACTCCATTTATTCAACCCTTAAAAACACCCTTTATAGGGTAATACATAAATAATGTTTGCTATAATTTTAAATTGGTCAATGTTGTGAGTGTAATTAAATAAAATCTCATTATTTTTAATAATATTTCTCAAATATTTCGCTGTTTTAACCAAAAAAAAAATCACCCTTTCCTCCAAAATATTGTAGGATTTTTATTTAAATACTAGAAAAAATTTCAAAAACCATATTTAGTTGAACAAATAGTTGAAACTGGAGATATTTATACGCCCCGAAAAAAAGACAGGAAAACGTAAATGGTTTTTTAACGATAATTTCTTTAATTTTAAATATATTGGTCAAAAGCTTATTTTGTAGAAAATTTTGAACGTTATCAGATTTGTTAAGTTGGGATTTTTTTGAAGTCCTTCATTTTTAGAGGATGCGATTTAAAGGACTCCAAAAAGGTACTTCTCACACTTATATGCAAATTATAAATGACAATATCTCAATTTGTTTTCATAGTAGAAAAATTAAAAAAAAAAATTAAAAACTCTCAGCAAAAAAATTCTACATTTTAGAGTTCGTGTATATTTTTCATATCTCTTTTAGTTTTCGAGTAATTTATAAAAAAAACGGATAATTTTTATAGCATTTCAAAAAATAATTGAACCCTTAATTGAAGTTTTGTTAAAATGTGAGTATTTCAAACTGTTTAAAATTTGAGGACAAGTTAGTATATAAATATACCTAATTTTACATATAGAGAAATTAGCGAAACTTGCGGTGCACGTCATCAAAATTTATGACGTCAGCACGCCGCCATGTTGCCACATCAAATTTTTTTACTTGACATGACTGTTGGTTTGGCTAGTAAATTTATAACTGAAAAGTATACATTTTCTTCGTCTTTCATGAATTTTGCTCTGAGATTATTGTGAAATTCTTAAATAATTAAAAATATATAGGTATTAGTATACAGTATACACCAATAATTAGAAATGAAATAAAATCATAATGTGTTAGGATCAGTTAGTAGGTACATGGAATTTACTCATTTAGTCAGTGTGATTTTATTAGTATTATTATACATTTACATTACCTATACATATTACATTATACACTATTATGCTATTATACAATTATTTACAAACAAAATAGATATTAATAGATTAATTATATTAGAAATTATGAAATTCTTAATTACAAACACATTTATATACACTAATTACAATTCAAATAGGATCATGTGTTCTAGGATGAGTAAGGTATATGGAATTTACTCATTTAGTCAGTGTCATTTTATAAGTTTTTCTAATTTGCCATTATGCATTCTTGTCAACTGAATTACATATCTGCAAGTGCTTTGACTTTATGCATTACTTTGTTATAAAAACTCATTGTCCACCAAAGACCACAGGGAGGTGTGATCCACAGGAAGTGTGCACTTTCATATAAACCCAGTAGAGAATGGACTTGGCACAGCACAGAAAATACAAGATTGAAATTGAATTGTTGACCAAAATGACCTACAATGTAATATTAGGTAATACAAATACAGATGAGAAAGAATAGAGGGCAATACAGAACAAATTAACTTGTGAGAAACAAACAACAATAAAGTAAGTAAAGTATCTGCTGCCAGAATATATGTGGTCATCAATTGAAACAAAGAAACCCAAATTAAGCCTATAATTAAAAATAATAAATAGAGAAATTCAAATATAACTGAACTTTTGAGCAATTAGAGGAAACAACTACTTCGAGGGCAAATACCCCTACCGACATTGAATTATACCCCTAACTTCTCTCACCTGAACTCAGTTTAACATCTCAGTGATTTTTTATAAAGAATATATTTTTCGGGATTAAAGGTGCATTTTTCTTTATAATAAATAGAGAAGTATGGAGGTCGGGACTGACATTGTTGTGAAAACCATAAGTATAGAACCAAAAATATTAAGGAATACAGTAGCAAATAGAAGAAAACAAATAACATTAATAGATGACAAATCCAAAACAGAAAACAAATATTTTCACCTATGAAAATGAAATGGAAACACTGCTCTGAAGATAAGCTAGGTATATCTTTTCTGGTTTATTTCTAGAAAAAAAAAAATAAACAAACACAAATGTTTATATTTCATTTCTACTTACTGATTAACAATTTGAAGTAGTTCACTCTTTAACATTGTATGTTCAAATTGAAAGTTATGTTTTGTAAGCCAATCCTTTATAACAGGCTTTGTCGATCCACTTGTCGGAGCCTTATTTGCCAATGTACTGTGGTACGGTGCGTTGTCCATAATAATAACTGACGGTTCCTCCAAGTTTTTCAAAAGTTGATTCTCAAACCACAGCAAAAAGTTGTTTTGGTTCATTTCCCCATGATAGTCACCTTTGGATTTAGAGGAAAACACTAATTCAGCCCCAGGAATAAAACCATTCTTGTTACCAGCATGAAGAATGATATGTCTGCAATAATAAATCACTATTAATTAATACTTAAATCTTTCATAGCAATTCTGCGATGAGTTACTAACAAATAATATGACTTTAACAAAACCTAATCAAATGGCATTCTAACGTTTACCTTTTCCCATCAACTTTTGTGGTCTTTACACTCTTTCTGTTATCATCTTGCCACGAGTGAGCCAATGTTCCATTTTGGAATATCCAAGTTTCATCCAAATAAACAAAATTGAATGTGGATTCCTCTTTAATTTGTTGATACATTCTCAAAAATTGTATTCTTTTAAATGTAATATCTGGAAGTTCCATTAGCCCCCTCCGTGGATTATCCTTACTCCATTTGAAACCAATATCTCTTAAAAGGATACGAAGTGATGATTTACATCCCTCAAAGAGCTTCATATTCTTAAGTTTTTGATGAATACTTTCAAGAGTAACAGTTTTCTCTGAAATAATTACATTAAATTATCACTCATTTTAGTATATTGTATATGGTGAATACAATCAAGGATACAATGTAAAAAAACTTTCTTACTTCTTTTATACAGTTCGTAAATTTGATTGCGAATAGAACCAATATCAAGGTGATCTTGATTCGTGACTCCCTTCACATGTGGACGGTTTTTCTTCGGCGACTTTAAGACCACATCACTCTTCACTTTTTGCGAGATTCTACTCACAGTACACACACTGATCTTCAGTGCAGCTGAAACACGCTAAAAATATTTCCAATAAGGGCCATAGAAGCTTAATAACCAATAGTATCAATACTTTACCTCTCTAACGCAGTTTAACGGGAGTAAGGGGCCCCCATTATTTCGTTCCAGTTCAAAGTAACTGATTAGAGACGAGACCAGCTGCTGACATCGACTGTTCAATGGTTTAGGCATCTTATTGCAATTCCTTACACTCGAAAACACCCAAACACGTATTTAATTTACAATTTACCGAAGCGAGCAAATATTTCGAAGTATAACCTCAAAATCATAACAAAAGTTTCGTGCCAATACGTGAATCGTTCGGCAACAGTGTACACGGCTACCAACTTATATTTTATCGGCTAACATCCGACAGTGTGCTATCTCTTTTTAACTGGGATAACAGTGCGCTCTGTTTAAAGCAAATTTTTATCTTACACCAACGGCAATTGGCAATAAATGTGACGTCATTGATGACGGCACCGCAAGTTTTACTAATTTCTCTTAAGGGTGTGTTTTTTAGAGTTTAATTTTTGTGGAAAATTTATTGACTTATTTTCTTTTTTTTGATACAATAGTTTTGTTTTTGTAATAACTCGGTTATTTTCCTTCCAAATCACTTTTGTGTTAGCACATTTTAAAGGCCTCACTTTTAAAAAATAGTTTATGATTTTTTTTAAAAACTACTCCTTTTTGCAATATTTCATGATAAAATGTTCGATTCTAGGTTATTTCAAATAAACTTAGACCTTTATCAAGCTGCATCTAGAGTTATGTCGCTGCGATAAAAATTTAAAAGCGCCATTCGATTCATTATTTTAAAAGGTTTTTTTTTATTCTCATAACTTTTGTGTTAAAATTTACTGTTTTCGAGTTATTTTTGAAAAACTTCTCAAAAACATGCATTTTTCAGGTACAAAATCAACAATTTAAATCGTGAATACTCTGAAAATATTAACTTACCGAGAGAAGTTTATATAACATTTTTTGCTTGAAATTAATATCGATTTCCGGTGTTATTTTGAGGTTGAATATTTTCACCCATGAGAAGAGGTGTCATTCAGCCCCAGGCTAAAAGCACATATCGGCACTATATAACTTTTTTTGACATTTTTCCTATGAATATTTCAAATTGCAGGTAAATCGAAGCGGTTAAATAATGGGCTAATTAAACTTTTTAAAAACCGAAGGAAGAGGGAAATTGTTTAGGCAGTAATAACTATTTAACATCCATTTAATGAAATGAAAATGGTAGATATCACTTTAAGTAAATATTTATGAAATCAAAGATTTTAATAAGTGATTTTAACTTTTCCGAATGAATAACTATCTCCTATTACATAAGAACCCTGAGTACCGCACGAAAATTTTTTTCATCATAGGTAGTTAATTGACTTTGTTGGAAATTTTTGGAGAAAAATTAGCGTAACAACCGTCTCTGAAAATGTAATTTTTTTTCATTTTTCTCCCCTATTTTCACTAACCTCGGGAAGTTTTCTCGACAATAATAATTTTTAAGCATCCGTTTAACCAACCGCTAACTACAATTTATTGGAACATTTAGTTAGTCTCTAATGACGAAAATTATTTAATTCAAAGCTTGCCACCACTATTTCTATCCACCCACATTCGTTTGGGAGTTTTTGTGATGCGTATGATTTAATTAGAAGTTTGAAAATAAGTAGAATATGATAAACTTGAAAACCGCATGCTTGTCATTATTCACCACTATTTCAACTGCGCTGTGAGCTGAAGCGGAGGATTTTTTTGACCATTAGTATTGATTTGCATCCGTATTATCAAATATTTGAGGAAAAAATTGGAACATTAGTGGGATGTTTTCAATTTATTTGAATTAATCATTTTCTATCCCTGTTACCACCCTTTGACGGCCGTACGGACGTATTTTCTTATAGAATGTAATTGAAGTATTTATTTAAAACCTTTTCTTAATAGAAATAATCGTGTGACAAATTTTGATAAAAAATCTGGTTTATTCATATTTCACTTTTATTGAACACCTCCGGAAATAGTAGGGAAATTTCGAAGGGTAATTTATTAAAAATTTATTAACAATATTATTAATTTTTAGTTTAATTATTATTATTTTATATTATTTAATTTAGTGATTAATTTAGAGTGAGATATTTTAATTTCTCTTAATAAATTTATGTGACACACTACTACACCCGTACAGTATAAGCCGCACGATATACGATAGCCGAACACGAAATACGGTTAGAATACATAAACAGAATCATTCGAGCAGAAACGTCGCAATTTCACATCAAGGTTAGGTTAGGTTAGGTTAGGTTAGGTTAGGTTAGGTTAGGTTAGGTTAGGTTAGGTTAGGTTAGGTTAGGTTAGGTTAGGTTAGGTTAGGTTTGGTTGGGTTAGGTTTGGTTAGGTTAGGTTAGGTTAGGTTAGGTTAGGTTCCCTCCCTAGGAGTCACAGGACCTCACAGTTGGTGGGAGGGTGTAAACCCGGTGGCTTGGCAAATGCCGGCTACCGGGGCTAAGAAGTGACTCAAAACGGGTCGGCCGGGCTCTTTAGCTATTTAAGCAGCCGGTCTACTAATACAAAATAGATGATTTCAGGAAATTAGGAAACCTCAAAACCAGGAACGTCGAGAAGCATACTCCGCTTCGAGCGGGCAGAGGACACCCATGATGAAGAAACAATACTTTGAACGCCGGAAAACACGGACAAACCTGGATCGAGATCGCTTCCAAGGGGTCACGGAACATTCCCGGCAAAAAAAATGGACAAGGAATTGTCTGTAAGGGTCCCCCACTGGGGACACTACTAATAACAACACTTGTTGCCACATCATTCACGATAGCGATCACGAAGGCTAGCGGTGCCCGGGCCGAGGAAGCGGAACTCAGGAACGGAGGCCAACTCATGGCACAGAGACGGGCTCCGATTCCTCGGCCGGGACACGGCACGGCCGTAGCCCCACTCACTACTAATATTTCAGATCTACAGTCTCTCCACAGAGAGTCTCTTGACTTTAAACTCGCAGAGGGGACAGTCACCCGTCGGTGCTCCCCGATTCTCTTGCAGCTCTACTAGAGGGGGGGCGAGGGAAAACTAATCCGTAACACAAACCGTAGAACGACCGGGCGGAAACCACGTAGAGAGCCTACGAACGCTACCGAGAGGAAGTGCCAACGATGAAAAGAAAGGAATTCTCCGCAGAAGTACAGACTAACGAGGTATAGGACGACGGGAAAACCGCTCAGAACGAAAAAAGGGACAAGTTGTAAGAAGGTATCTGAGCACTCAGCTAAACGATCTCGGTCAGACGAGAATCGAGGCCATAAGCGAAAGGAAAAGAGAACCTAGATAGCCCGACCACCAGAAGAAGGAGACGAGTCCCGACGAACCCACCCCACCCCTACTAACACGTGTTATATGTTGTATCGTGTAAGTGACGCCACCGCAGCCGAGCACCTCGAGTAGAGCTCCTCTATACGGGGTAGCCAGAGGGCACGGTGTCACACTACATGTAAATGTTGTGGTGACGCCACCGAAGCCGGGCACACGAGGGGCTCTCCTAGTCAGGAGGTAGCTAGTGAGCCCGGTGTCACATTATATGTTGTGTCGTCCTTCCCGTGACGCCACCGCAGCCGGGCACACGAGGGGCTCTCCTGGTTAGGAGGTAGCTAGTGAGCCCGGTGTCACACAATGTAATAACACTCGAAGGGACCCGTTTCCTCCGGGATCGAGCACTAGACAGGAAGAGTAGTAATAATAGTAGAGCCACGAATATAACCGGTGCTACTACGAGTGGTCCTTCGACCCGCACCGATTAACCTGTGCTACGACGAAGCTCCTTCAGGCGGGCACGACCCAACAGTGCTACTACGAGTGGCCATGCGGTCCGCACTGCCTAACCCGTGCTACGACGAAGCTCCTTCAGGCACGCACGACGTAACAGTGCTACTACGAGTGGTCCTTCGACCCGCACTGCCTAACCTGTGCTACGACGAAGCCCCTTCAGGCGGGCACGACACAACAGTGCTACTACGAGTGGCCATGCGGCCCGCACTGCCTAACCTGTGCTACGACGAAGCCCCATCAGGCGGGCACGACTCAACAGTGCTACTACGAGTGGCCATGCGGCTCGCACTGCCTAACCTGTGCTACGACGAAGTCTTTTCAGGCACGCACGAAGCAACAGTGCTACCACGAGTGGTCTCTCGACCCGCACTGCCTAACCTGTGCTACGACGAAGCTCCTCAGGCGGGCACGAACACAGTGCTACTACGAGTGGCCATGCGGCCCGCACTGCCTAACCTGTGCTGCTACGAGCGATCTAACGATCGGCACGACCTAACCGTAAGATCATTCATACTGATCGAGCAAGAACCTAACCACAGTAAATATCGGTCACTCGGACCGCAGCAAACGAAGAACCTAACCACAGTAAATGTCGGTCACTAGGACCGCAGCAATCAAGCAACAGTAAATGTCGGTCACTAGGACCGCAGCAAGCAGTAAATATCGGTCATTAGGACCGCAGAAAGACGTAAATATCGGTCACTCGGACCGCAGTACAGAAAGAAAACTTAACCTAACAAGCCAAACATCAGAAAGAGATTGTGGGTACCCACGGGTATCCACCATCTCCGGCAGCCTAACACGAACGAGTGAACAGCGGTTCACGCTCACCTTACTATCCCATCCTTCCGCACGCTCTAAGCAGTTTTATTTATAATATCAACCCTCAATCCTTCTATACTGGCTTTAATGAGCGTGTACCCAAGAACAATATCGGGCGTTACTGGCACTCACAGGCCAATAATCCAAGAGGTTTCAACGCTATATGTGAGGTGACGGTTTCGTCTAGTGCACACCAATCCGGGGGATGGTTTTTAACGGGTAGGCGACCGATCCTAGGGGGGGAACTGAGATGATTGAGTGCTCATCGCTTGGTCATACTTTCCCCCTGTCTAAGCCTGGAACGAACCCCGGTCACTCACTTAGGGTGCCCGGGTTGCGTTCGGCGTAGCTAGGATTTACTGACAACTCCAACGGACACTGAGGACTTGCAATCCGAAGTTCCGGCGCGAATGTGCGTGGTAGACCAGTAACTAAGGCGGCTCGAATCCCGTACGAAGTCTTTTGAAGATTTTCCTCCCTCTCAAAAAAAAAAAAAAAAAAAGGTTAGGTTAGGTTAGGTTAGGTTAGGTTAGGTTAGGTTAGGTTAGGTTAGGTTAGGTTAGGTTTGGTTAGGTTTGGTTAGGTTAGGTTGGGTTTGGTTAGGTTAGGTTAGGTTAGGTTAGGTTAGGTTAGGTTTATGAGGAAGGTGGGAAACCTTGAGGTCACCATGGCCACACTAGGGGGCGACACAGTGGTGGTACATGGAATGGAAACCACCACCAACGAAAGCGAGGTAAGGGAAGCCATCGAGAACAAAGTAAACAAGGACGAGATACGGGATATAACCCTACGACCGAGCAAGGACGGGACGGCCAGGGCCTTCGTAAGGGTCTCGAGAAAGGCGGCGGAAACGCTAGTAGCGGACAGCCACGTACGGGTCGGGTGGATTAATTGCCGCGTGTCTAAAAGGGCGACGGACACAAGGTGCTACAGGTGCCTGGGCCAAGGACACAGGAGGGCGGACTGCAAAGGCGAAGACAGGTCGGCGCACTGCCTGAAATGTGGCGAGCCAGGACACCTGGTAGCACAGTGCAGGAACCCGCCAGCGTGCCTGACATGCGGGATGAGAGGCCACAGGACCGACAGCGGCGCTTGCCAAGGACAGAAGAGGATGGATCCGGACACCCGCAAAAAAGAACCTGCGAAAATGGCAAGGGGACAATCCCCTCGCAGTCCCCAATAAGCATTAGGATTATCCAAACCAACATCGGTCGAGCGCGTGCGGCCCATGACCTAGTAGTAGCTGACCTACAAAAATCTAGTTCCCAAGTGGCAATAGTATCAGAACCCAACAAGGCCTTAGCCCGGAGTGCAGGGTGGTACACTGACGAGAGGACAGACGTCGCAATAGCGATAAACCCGTCCTCTCCCGCCAAACCAACAGACATCGTCAGATGTCCGGGGGGAGTCGGTGTCAAGATAGGTCAATTGTGGCTCTGGGGCGTTTACCTTTCCCCAAATACCCCGGTGCAGAGGTTTAACAACGGTCTCGGGTCGATTATGGCCATGGTAGCCGCTGCCACTACCACATCCCACGTCATTCTGGGGGATTTCAACGCGAAGGCCCCCGCTTGGGGGGCGCCACTCATAGACCCAAGGGGAGAGGCGGTCCTGGAATGGGTAGAAACGGAAGATCTTACCGTCCTCAATGATGGCTCTCCAACTTTCCGCAGGGGAAGATCATCATCGCACATCGACCTCAGCCTATGCTCCAGAACAGTGGCCAGGAGGGGGTGGACATGGCAGTCCAGCTTCGATAATCCGTTCACCCATCATAGCACAATACGCATCACACTGGCTGTCAAGGGGGGCAGCAAGGAGAGGGACACCACACAGCTGGACCTGGCGACCTTTAGAACTCTGGTCATCACACGACTCGCCGAAACCACACCGGAAGACTTCCCCTCGGAAATTGACAGATGCGTCAGAGAGGCAACGGTACACACCCCGACAGGTAAAATAGCTCGTGTCCCGTATTGGTGGAGCGAGGTCATCCAGGAGAAGCGGGCGGCGGCTCTCCGCGCAAGGAGAGTCCTAGCCAGAGCACGTAGAAGGGCCGACCCGGATCCGGACAGGATAAGACACTTGGACAACGAACGAAAGCGTGCCAGGCACGAGCTAAAAAAGGAAATTGCTAGAAGCAGAAAGCGCTGCTGGGACAATCTCCTGGGTGACCTAGACAACGACATATGGGGCACCGCCTACAAAATCGCCACTAGTTTGGCGAACTCAAAGGGCCCGAATCTTGCCCTAGAGGAAAACAAGAAAGTGGCAATAGTTAAGGCACTATTCCCAAGTGACGGCAGTGAGTGGGATAGAGGGCCCAAAATTGATGACCCGCCAGCGATTAGCATGGAAGAGCTAAAAAGCGCTTTCAAAAGGACAAGAAACGGAACGGCCCCTGGCCCTGACAGACTCACCCCGGAGGCGGCAAAAATCATAGGGGAAGTTATTCCAGAAAAGGTACTGGAAGTCTTTAATCATCTCCTAAAAACCCAGACCTTCCCACCGGCCTGGCGAACGGCGCGGGTGGTCCTCATCCCCAAAGAGGGAAGGGACCCCAACCTCCCGAACTCATACAGACCAATCTGCCTCCTATCGGTGATGGCCAAGGCTCTCGAATTTATTCTGCGAGAGAGAATGGATGAGGAACTGGAAGACTTGGGGGGCCTTTCGCCTGCTCAGCATGGCTTCCGAAAGGGCCATTCTACCGTAACGGCCCTGAAAAGTGTAGTAACAGCGATGGAAGCGAGGTGCAAATGGGTAGTCATGGCATCACTAGATATTAAAAACGCCTTTAATACTGCCTCCTGGCTACACATTGTGGATGCCATGAAGGGTAGGGGGATGTCCCCCTATTTAATAAGAATAATCGAGAGCTACCTGCAAGATAGGCATATACGGATATCGCCCAGAAGAACCCACAAAACGAACACGGGAGTGCCGCAGGGGTCCGTCCTGGGGCCAACGCTCTGGAACATCTTGTTCGATGGCGTCCTCAGGCTCGGATTCCCTGCGGGCACGAGAGTGGTGGCCTACGCAGACGATCTCGCAATACTGGTAGAGGCAGAGACAGTAGAAGGGATCGAAAACACCCTTAACCGGGCTTACGGTCAGATCAATGATTGGCTGGAGTCACATAAACTGACTATGGACCAGAAAAAAACCCAACTCGTGGTACTAAAGGGCCCTAGGACACGAAGACGTTTCACCATTACAATAGCGGGGTCCCCTCTACCGACCACCCCAACGATCAGGTACCTAGGCGTCACGATTACCGAGGGTGGCCGGTTTCAGGACCATATAACCGGGGCAATAAAAGCTGCGGACTCCAAGCAAGGAGCGCTGACTAAAATCATGCCCAACATCGGAGGACCGTCAGGCAAAAAAAGAGAGGTGATGGCTCAGGTAACCCAATCAATCCTGCTGTACGCGGCCCCGATCTGGTGCCACACTCTCAAGATTGAAAAATACCGCCAACTACTTCTGAGCGCACAACGCCGGACCCTGCTCCGTGTGGCCTGCGCATATCGCACAGCCTCCACAGCCGCTCTTCAGGTAATAACGGCGATACCCCCCATCGACCTATTGGCAAAAGAGAGACGCTTTTTACACAACACGGGAGGGGGCGCTCTCCCGGGTAAAAGGAGAATGGCCAGAAGGCGAACCTTGGTCGAATGGCAGAGGCGATGGGGGGAGAACACCACAACCGCAGCCTGGACGAGGAGACTGATCCCGAGGCTAGAGGAGTGGGTGAGTTGTAAGCATCGCCGACATAGCCACTGGATGACGCAGTTCCTCACGGGGCATGGGTCCTTCGGAGCGTATACGGCGCGGATCGGTAAAACCGACAGCGATCATTGCCTTTGCGGGGACACGGATACCCCCGAGCATGCCGTGTTCCACTGCCCACGGTGGAAAAACTACACGTTGGAATTTAGAGCGCGCATGGGGAGTAAGTGGACCCCGGAGGAGACCTGGCGGGAGATGATAGCGTGCGAAGAGACATGGAACATCGGCTACAGGGCCATCACCTCTCTTATGAAGGCCAAATTTCGTGAAGAACTCCAACCTAGACGAGAGCTGAGGGTAATTTTAAATAGACTACCCCCATAGCCCTATGACACCCAATTGGTAAGTGGACTACAAATAACGGGTGGGTTTCCTTTTTCCTCTCTTGCTATTTCCGCTTCCGCCTCTTCATCTTTCCGCTGCGCTTCCAGTATACACCTTTTGCTAGCTTACTGAGACTCTCTTTTTCTATACCGGCCTACTAGTTGCATGATAGACATCCTCCTAGAGCTTAACTAGAGCAGACCTCTTAGTATTATTTTCTTGTGGGTTTCTTATTGAACCATTAATAGGAATGGGGCACTTGAACCCCTAATTCCGGGAAACCGGGACGGGGGACGTAGGGTGCGCCCGCAGTGTTCAAACAACATCCATTTGCTTCAGTATACACCCTTTTTTGCTAGCTTACTGAGACTCTCTCCTTTTCTATACCTGCCTACTAGTTGCACGATAGACATCCTCCTAGAGCTTAATTAGAGTAGACCTCTTAGTATTATTTTCTTGTGGGTTTCCTATTGAACCATTAATAGGAATGGGGCACCTGAACCCCTAATCCGGGGAACCGGGACGGGGGACGTAGGGTGCGCCCGCAGTGTTCAAATAACATCTATTCATTTTTTCTGCCAAACCCTGCCCTCTTACCGGGCCGGGCGGAGAAGCGTCTCCATTTGGAGACAACCCCACCCGGTTCGGTGGCATCACACATCAGTTTCCCGACTGGGACCCTTCCATCGTCCGAGCCTAGGGGGAGCCCGCAGGGTCTCTGCTTCCCCCAGGTGAATATACCCGGGGCAGTGTTTATTGCCCGCTGCCGAGGTAGTGCGTGTAGGCCGCAAGGCCTCAAGTCGGGGGAAAAAAAAAAAAAAAGGTTAGGTTAGGTTCCCTCCCTAGGAGTCACGAGACCTCACAGTTGGTGGGAGGGTGAACCCGGCGGCCTGGCACACTGCCGGCTTCCGGGGCCAAGGAGTGACTCACCCCTCCGCACCGTCGGGGGCCCGGAAGATTGGGTGAAAACCCCAGTGGGAAGGGCCTCCGGCACGTGGTGTCGGGGGGGCGCTGGGGGGTTTTCGCGGGGGCTTCGCCTGGTGGTGGGATTGTGCAGTGGTGCTTAGCTACGCTACTCTCTTCCGCTTTCTAGTTTCTGCCTCCAGCGCAGACATACCGAGGACACCGAGCGTGCCCTTTCCCTGCAACCGCTAATTATTTTGCTAGCTTACGGACTTCACAAGTATCTCTAACAGGGCCCTGGGTGGAGTCGGCGTGGGCTCTCCCAGCGGATGGTTGACGACCAGGCAACGGAATAGGATACTCTTACGGATATGGAATGAATGAGAAGAGCTGCGATGGATAGGACCTGCACGGCCCGGACCTCGTCTGGAAGGAAAACCAGGGTAAAAAACCGGATGGGATGGAAAACCCGCCTGAAAAAAACCCGCAACCTAAGGTGTTATGCGACCCGTGCCGAGAGGTGGATGGCAGATGCGTGATTCTGTCTTAAACGGAGCCCCCGGGGCACCTGGCGCACCCCGGGTGTAAGTAGCCTTAGCCGGGGTAAGGGAGCACTGCCCCGGCTGGACAGTATACTTCTACCCTACTCGTGGGAACACTATGGAAATTGATTTAAACAAAACAAACTTGATAAACGTTGACGACGAAGGCGATACTAAGGACAAGACTATCACGTTTTTTGGTGACGAGGCGGAATGGGGTTCAGCTACGGACGACGAAGGAGAGGTGTATTCCACCCCGACGAGCCGTGGACAAGTGGAGTCTCTTGATAACCCAGGGAGGGCTGCGAGAGCAACTCCGAAGAGCACGCTGAAAGTAATACAGAAGTCTTCTCCATCGGGGAAGTGGGCGCAAAAAAAGAAAACTCCCCCGGTAGGACTTTACCACGGCCAAATAATACACCTTGATGACTCGGAGCCCCCCTCGATGGAGGGGAACTTAGAGCCAAGCGGTGGAGGTCCTAGTACTAGTTCTGCGAATACGCTGGCCACCCCAAGCGGCAATAAAGGAAAGAAAGGAGGGCCCCCGGTGAAGGAGAAGGAGAAGGTGGTAGCACCCTTTGCGGCCAGAAGCAAGTTACTACCCAGGTCGCCGCCGCAGGCTGCGCGGGACGGGGAGGCCCAAACTCAAATTTCGCAACCGGGGACCCCTGTTGAGGCAGCGGGACTGATGGACGAGGGGATCATGAACAGTGCGGCTTTTAAGCTTAACACACCTCGCAAAAACAAGAGAAAGAAGATGAGTCCGACTAACCCCCCGACCACACCTGAAACCTCGATTAATAGGCCCCAGGTAAGGGCGACCTGGGAAGCTCTGAAGGCTCAGATCGAGACAGCGTTGGATATGGCCTACAATGACGGAGGGGAAGAAACCCGGCTGGCCAAGTGCATGGCAAGCATGGCGAAACTTGCCGCGAGCCTAGACCAGGAGCTGGATGCGTACAGGCCCTCTGGCTCGCCTGGAGGACCCGGTACTCAATGCAGAGAGCAAGGCACCCAGACCGGGAGCTACCTCCCGGTTGATGTAATCGAAGCTAGTCTACGGGGGGGCGAGGAGGTGGGAAACCTCCTACGTATATTGGATGCGGACTGGCCGGAGGAGGCGTACAAAGCCACAACAATCGTGGAGGGGACGGATCAGACCCTGGACAAATGCGTCCTGGTCGACGCCACTCGGCCGATCGACATGAAGGTGCTGGGCAGGATGGGTGTGAACACTACTGACTTCGGGGAGCTAGTCAGCGAAGGGGTCGAGGTAGGCAGACTGGAGTTCATGAGAACGACAGTCAGATGCGACTCCAGCCGGGGGAATAGCAGGGGGAGGGAGAGGACCACGTACCTCCTCCCGTACAATGGGAGTATGGCAGAACATGATGTCGCAATGCAGCTTCACAGCGCGATGAGGCAGCTGCGTGATCAGATGGGCAGGCACCCGGTCCCCAGGTGTGCCGTGATCGGGGACATCCCCGTCACGGTCACTAGACGATGCCTAGAACACGTATTTGTCGGCGACGACGTGAATTTTCAAGTCGTCGCGAAACAACGCAACACAACAGAACGTGTGGCTCAAGCACCGAAAAGACGTATTACCGATAGGCTCATTATAAGGAGCGGGGAGGAAACATATGCTGATATCCTCAATAGGATCAAAAGCAACGTTGACCCGGCGGCGATCGGAGTGGAAGTAAGATCGATCCGTAAGACGGCGGCTGGTGACGTGGCTATCGACGTCGAGGGCGGTCACGGCAAGGTTGCCTGCCTCAGGGACGCGATAGGCGCCAAGGTGGACAAAATCCAGGTGTCCACAGTGACGACAGGGGGTGAAACGGTGGTACTACACGGGTTAGAGGGGACCACCACAGAGGACGAAGTCAGGGAAGCCCTGAGGACTAAGGTCCCGAACGAAGAGGTCGGCGCGATATCGCTGAGGCCGTCATTAGATGGGACCATGCGGGCTTTCGTACGAGCGTCGGGAAGGGTGGGGGAGACCCTTAAGAATGACAAGTTCGTTAAAATTGGGTGGGTTAACTGCAGGGTGGTAACGAGAAAAAATCAGATTAGATGCTATCGCTGCCTGGGTTTTGGGCATCGCAGATTCGAATGCAAGGGCGAGGACAGATCGTCGCACTGTCTGAGATGCGGTGATGAAGGACACAAGGCGGCGAGCTGTAGAAACCCCCCTGCCTGCACGACGTGCGGGAGTCGGGCTCACAGGGCCGGGAGCGGGTCATGTCCTGGGGCGTACCGTGAGCCTACGACACCTCATAGACCGGCGAAGCCGGCAATAGGAAGCGGGACCCGGTTGGGCGAGCTTAAAGCCCTGACCGGCATCGACTTTTAATATATGAAGATCCTTCAAACAAACATAGGGCGCTCAAGAGTGGCCCACGACCTTATGACTGCAGAGGCACTACAGAAGGGAGCTGATATAATAATTGTGTCCGAGCCGAACAAACTCCTTGCTAGGAAGGCGGGGTGGTACATGGATCCCCGGGAGGACATCGCAATTGGACTGGTGAAAAAGCCGTCCACCAGGCATAATCCGGTGGCAATGTCGAGTGCCCCTGGAGGTGTCGGCATAAAGATTGCGGGTTCATGGTACTGGGGGGTGTACCTATCGCCGAACACCACCGTACGAACATTTAAAGGGGATCTAGAGGAAATTATGGCAAGGGTGGCAACCACTGCCCCGCGCTTCCTAGTAGCGGGGGACTTCAACTCGAAATCTCCACTGTGGGGGTCTCCGAGGGCGGATGCTCGCGGAGAAGCCCTCTCGGAGTGGGTAGAGGCGGCAGGGATGACCGTCCTAAACGACGGCACTCCAACGTTTAAGAGGGGCGCCTCCAGAAGCCACATAGATGTCACCGTGTGCTCTGGGCCACTCGCCAGGAAGGGCTGGAGGTGGGAAGCCGCGCACAGCAACCCCGCGACACTGCACGCCACCATTTTGATTACCCTGGGAGGAGGGAGCAGAATCGGAGAACTGAACAAGACAAAGATCTGTAGCGAGAGACTGAAGCGTCTGGCTGCCGATAAGCTAGAAAACGCAACGGCCGCGGATTTCCCGCGACTGCTTGTGGAGTGCATAACTGAAGCCTCTGAAAGAGATGAGAGCGGGAAGATACTACACGAACCGTACTGGTGGACCCCAGGCATCAAGGAATTAAAGAAGGCGGCTATCCGAGCTAGAAGAGCCCTTGCCCGCGTACGCCGAAGGAGAAACATCGATGTGGACGAGGTTGCGAAAAAATCGGAGGAGTTTGCCAAGGCCCGCAAAGAGCTGAAGAGGGCAATTCGGATTAGCAGGAAGAGGGCGTGGGACGAACTATTAGAAGAATTAAACCAAGACATCTGGGGGGCTGGGTACAAAATAGCGACTGGCCTTCTCAGTTCGCGGCCTGGGATAGCGCCAGATCCCAGGAGGAAAGCGGAAATCGTCAGGGCGCTCTTTCCCCAAAACGGAATGGAATGGGCCAGGGGAGAATCAGTAAGAAACCCACCGAAACTAAGGCGCAAGGAGTTGGAGCTGGCTCTAAGCAGAATGCGCAACAACTCGGCGCCCGGGCCGGACGGCTTGTCCCCGAGCGCTCTTAAGATTATTTTCGAGGCTATCCCGGACAAGATAGTGGAGATCCTGGGCACATATCTTGAAGACCAGACATTCCCATCAGAGTGGAAGGCGGCGCGTGTGGTCCTCCTCCCGAAGGAGGGAAAGGACCCACAACTCCCCAGTTCTTACAGACCGATATGTTTGCTCCCAGTAATGGGAAAACTGCTGGAGGCTGTTATCCGGGACCGCCTCGAAGAGGAGATTGAGGACCTGGGAGGTTTCTCCCGGTCCCAACACGGATTTCAGCGGGGCCGCTCCACCATGACCGCCTTGAAAGATCTCATGGCCTCTGCGGAAACTGCGAATAGATGGGCGCTCATGGCGACCATCGATGTCAGCAATGCTTTCAACACCGCGTCGTGGCCTCATATCATCGAGGCGCTGAAGGGCCGGAGAGTGGCCCCGTATTTGATCGTCCTCGTTGAGCGCTATTTGCAGGGAAGAGGGGTCTGGATTACGCCACACAAGATGCATGGTACGAACGCGGGGGTGCCGCAGGGGTCCGTGCTGGGGCCGACCCTATGGAAGGTTCTTTTTGACGGAGTGCTGAGGCTCGGACTCCCTGCGGGCGCCAGGACTATCGCGTATGCGGATGACCTGGCCCTAATCGCTGAGGGAGAGGAGCTGGAGTCCGTTAAACGCAAGCTCAGCGAGGCGTTCAACAGAATCGCGTGGTGGATAGCGGAGCACAGGCTGCAAATCGCGGCGGGGAAGACGGAGGTACTGGTCCTGAAGGGCCCTAAAACGAGACGCCGCTTCCAGGCGGTACTGGGAGGACTGACTTTGCAGACGACCCCCTCCCTCCGCTACCTGGGCGTGCGAATAGGGGAAGGGGGACGCTTTCATGAACATGTTCGGGACGCGGTGGCGTCTGCCGAGCGTAAACAGGGGGCGTTAAACAAGCTCATGCCCAACATCGGCGGGCCGCGGACACAGAAGAGGGAGGTTCTCATGCACGTGGTCCTCTCAACGGCACTATACGCGGCACCGATATGGTGCGGAATTCTTAGGGAGCAAAAATATAGGGCGCTACTATTGAGTGTACAACGCAGGTCCCTGCTCCGGGTGGTCTGCGCCTACAGGACGACCTCGACGGCAGCCCTTCAGGTAATGGCGGGATGCCCCCCCATAGACCTGCTGGCGAAGGAGCGGCGGTTCCTATTTAATATAGTGGGAGGACATCTACCAGGCGCAAAGAGGATGGCCCGGAAACGGACCATCGCTGCGTGGCAGAGAGAATGGGAGGGCAATACCGAAACCGCCGTTTGGACCAGACGACTTATTCCCGACCTGGGGACATGGCTGCAATGCAAACACCGCACGTGCAACCACTGGTGGGCGCAGTACCTCTCGGGGCATGGGGCGTTCCGCGCTTACACCTTCCGCATCGGCAAATCCGACACGGATGCCTGCGTGTGTGGAGCCACCGACACCCCGGAGCACGCGGTGTTCAACTGTCCGCTGTGGAGGCCGTTAACAGAGGATCTGAGAGATCAAATGGGGCCGGAGTGGTCGCCGGAAAGCCTTATGAACAAAATGATCCGGGAGAAGGCCGTTTGGGAAATGGGTGTCCGAGCCATAACGGCAATTATGAGGGCAAAGTTCAAGGACGAACTGGAACCCAGGCGCCAACTGATGATACGTTTGGAAAGATTCAATCCACCGACCCCCAGAAGACAAGTGGTAGTGAGACTAGAGAGGATGCCCCCCCCCACGCAGGGAGTACAGTCTTTAGGCTTCATAGGGAACATGAACTTACCCAATCCCGAAGAACGAGCCGAGAACGGGGAGGAGAGGAGATCCCCACACGCATCCAGAAGGACCCTCATCGTAGAGCTGGAGAGGAGGGATCTCACACGGAGCCTTCCATACCATCCGACCAGCTCGCACGAGTAATTGAGCTACGCGGTGGCAGTAATGCAGGTATGTTTTCCCACTGTTTGTCCTAGCTTCTATCGCAAACGCCAGCTTTTATTTTTTCTCGCTGCATCTGAAGTTGATGCCACCTTCTCGCTTCCAAATTAGCCAGCTTTCCTAGCTTGTAGTAATTTCTGCTGTTTAGCCCTTTTCGGAGTAGTAGATACATGAGAGTAAGGCTCCACCTGAACCCCTAATCCGGGAAGCCGGGACGGGGGAGGTAGGGTGGGGCCAGCGAAGTTGAAAAAACATCTAAACTTTTTTTGCCAGCCCCTGCCTTCTTACTGGGCTCGGTGGGGAGACGTCCCCCTCGTGGGATGATCCCATCCTGCTCGGTGGCAAATAATAATAATAATTCATTCCTTTCGACTAGGACCGTCCATCGTCCGAGCCTAGGGGGAGACGGCAGGGTCAGGAGAGTCCTTCGGGCTCTCCCGGGCTCCCCCAGGTGAATTTACCCGGGGCGGTGTTTATTGCCCGCCCCGAGGTAGTGCGTGTAGGCCCTCGGGCCTCAAGTCGGGGAAAAAAAAAAAAAAAGGTTAGGTTAGGTTAGGTTAGGTTAGGTTTGGTTAGGTTTGGTTAGGTTAGGTTAGGTTAGGTTCCCTCCCTGGGAGTCACAGGACCTCACAGTTGGTGGGAGGGTGTAAACCCGGCGGCTTGGCAATTGCCGGCTACCGGGGCTAAGAAGTGACTCAAAACGGGTCGGCCGGGCCCTTTAGCTTTTTAAGCAACCGGTCTACTAACAAAAATAGATTCTTTCAGGAAATTAGGAAACTTCAAACCAGAAACGTCGAGAAACATACTCCGCTTCGAGTGTGCAAAGGACACCCATGATGAAGAAGCAATACATTGAACGCCGGAAAACCCGGACAAACCTGGATCGAGATCGCCTCCAAGGGGTCACGGAACATTCCCGGCAAGAATTGACAAGGAATTGTCTGTAAGGGTCCCCCACTGGGGACACTACTAATAACAACACTTGTTGCCACATCATTCACGATAGCGATCACGAAGGCTGGCGGTGCCTGGGCCGAGAAAGCGGAACTCAGGAACGGAGGCCAACTCATGGCACAGAGACGGGTCCCGATTCCTCGGCCGGGACACGGCACGGCCGTAGCCCCACTCACTACTAATATTTCAGATCTACAGTCTATCCACAGGGAGAGTCTTCTGACTATAAACTTGCAGAGGGGATAGTCACCCGTCGGTGCTCCCCGACGTCTCTTTCAGCTCTACCAGAGGGGGGCGGGGGAACACTAATCCGCTCACAAAAATCCGTAGATCGACCGGGCAGAAACTACGTAGAGAGCCTACGAACGCTACCGTAAGGAAGTGGACCATATAGCGAAACGAACCCTCCACAAAAGAACAGGCCAACAAGGACAAGGACGACGAAGAATCCACTCAGCATAAAAAGGTGTAAGGTGTAAGAACGTATTCGAGCACTCAGCAAAACGATCTCGGTCAGACGAGAATCGAGGCCATTAGCGACAGATATCGAAGCTAGTAGCTCGACCACCAGAAGAAGGAGGCAGGTCCCGACGAACCCACCCCACCCCTACTAACACGTGTTATATGTTGTATCGTGTAAGTGACGCCACCGCAGCCGAGCACCTCGAGTAGAGCTCCTCTATACGGGGTAGCCAGAGGGCACGGTGTCACACTACATGTAAATGTTGTGGTGACGCCACCGAAGCCGGGCACACGAGGGGCTCTCCTAGTCAGGAGGTAGCTAGTGAGCTCGGTGTCACATTATATGTTTGTGTCGTCCTTCCCGTGACGCCACCGCAGCCGGGCACACGAGGGGCTCTCCTAGTTAGGAGGTAGCTAGTGAGCCCGGTGTCACACAATGTAATAACACTCGAAGGGACCCGTTTCCTCCGGGATCGAGCACTAGAAAGGAAGAGTAGTAATAAAGTAGAGTCACGAATATAATCGGTGCTACTACGAGTGGTCTTCCGGCCCGCACCGATTAATTAACCGGTGCTACGACGAAGCTCCTTCAGGCGGGCACGACCCAACAGTGCTACTACGAGGGGCCATGCGGCCCGCACTGCCTAACCCGTGCTACGACGAAGCTCCCTCAGGCACGCACGACGTAACAGTGCTACTACGAGTGGTCCTTCGACCCGCACCGATTAACCTGTGCTACGACGAAGCTCCTTCAGGCACGCACGACGCAACAGTGCTACTACGAGTGGTCCTTCGACCCGCACTGCCTAACCTGTGCTACGACGAAGCTCCTTCAGGCGGGCACGACTCAACAGTGCTACTACGAGTGGCCATGCGGCCCGCACTGCCTAACCTGTGCTACGACGAAGCCTTTTTTTTCAGGCACGCACGAAGCAACAGTGCTACCACGAGCGGTCTCTCGACCCGCACTGCCTAACCTGTGCTACGACGAAGCTCCTCAGGCGGGCACGAACACAGTGCTACTACGAGTGGCCATGCGGCCCGCACTGCCTAACCTGTGCTACGACGAAGCTCCTTCAGGCGGGCACGACTCAACAGTGCTACTACGAGTGGCCATGCGGCCCGCACTGCCTAACCTGTGCTACGACGAAGCCTTTTCAGGCACGCACGAAGCAACAGTGCTACCACGAGTGGTCTCTAGACCCGCACTGCCTAACCTGTGCTACGACGAAGCTCCTCAGGCGGGCACGAACACAGTGCTACTACGAGTGGCCATGCGGCCCGCACTACCTAACCTGTGCTGCTACGAGCGATCTAACGATCGGCACGACCTAACCGTAAGATCATTCATACTGATCGAGCAAGAACCTAACCACAGTAAATATCGGTCACTTGGACCGCAGCAAACGAAGAACCTAACCACAGTAAATGTCGGTCACTAGGACCGCAGCAAGCAGTAAATGTCGGTCACTTGGACCGCAGAACAGAAAGAGAACTAACCTATAACCTAGCCAAACGTCGACCTTCAGATAGAGATTGTGGGTACCCAAGGGTATCCACCATCTCCGACAGCCTAACACGAACGAGTGAACAGCGGTTCACGCTCACCTTACTATCCCATCCTTCCGCCCAGCTCTAAGCAGTCTTATTAATATTATCAACCCTTTCAATCCTTACATACTGGCTTAAGTGAGCGGGTACCAGAGACAAATATCGGGTGTTACTGGCCCTGGACGAGCAATGATCCACGAGGTCGAACGCTTGCGGACAGGGACGGTTTCATCTAGTGCACACCATCCCGGGGGAGGTTTTTAACGGGTAGGCGACCGATCCTAGGGGGGGAACTGAGATGATTGAGTGCTCATCGCTTGGTCATACTTTCCCCCCGTTTAAGCCTTGAACGAACCCCGATCACTCAGTTAGGGTGTTCGGGTTGCGTTCGGCGTAGCTAGGATTCACTGACGACTCCAACGGACACTGAGGACTTGCAATCCGAAGTTCCGGCGCAAATGTGCGTGGTAGACCAGTGGCTAAAACGGCTTGAATCCCGTACGAAGTCTTTTCGAAGATTTTCCTCCCTCTCAAAAAAAAAAAAAAAGGTTAGGTTAGGTTAGGTTAGGTTTGGTTAGGTTAGGTTAGGTTAGGTTAGGTTAGGTTAGGTTAGGTTAGGTTAGGTTAGGTTCCCTCCCTAGGAGTCACGAGACCTCACAGTTGGTGGGAGGGTGAACCCGGGGGCCTGGCACATTGCCGGCTTCCGGGGCCAAGGAGTGACTCACCCCCCCGCACCGTCGGGGGCCCGGAAGATTGGGTGAAAACCCCAGTGGGAAGGGTCTCCGGCACGTGGTGACGGGGGGGCGCTGGGGTGGTTTCGCGTGGGCTTCGCCTGGTGGTGGGCCTGTGTAATGCGTAGCTATGCAACTCTCTTCCGAGCGTACCTTTTCCCTGCTTCCGCTTATTGCTCTGCTTGCTTACTTCTCTCACAGATACCTCCTGCAGGGCGCTGGGTGGGGTCGGCGTGGGCTCCCCCGGCGAATGGATGACGACCAGGCAATGAATAAGGAAATCCAAACGGTTACGGAACGAAGTGAGGAGAGACACGGAGTACATGATCCTGCACGACCCGGACCTAGTCTGGAAGGAAAACCAGGGTAAAAAACCGGATGGGATGGAAAACCCGCCTGAAAAAAACCCGCAACCTAAGGTGTGATGCGACCCGTGCCGAGAGGTGGATGGCAGATGCGTGAATCTGTCTAAAACGGAGCCCCCGGGGCACCTGGCGCACCCCGGGTGTAAACAGCCTTAGCCGGGGTATGGGAGCACTGCCCCGGCTGGACATTATATTTCTACCCCACTCGTGGGAACTATATGGAGAACTCAAATAAAACCCTTGGATTGATCAATGATGACGGAAACGGCGTGGACAAAGGAACTGAAACAGTGAAGTTTTTCGCGGACGACCCAGAATGGGCGTCGGCATCGGAGGAGGAAGGGGACGAAGCTTTCTCCACCCCAAAGAGCCTGAGACATTCTTTCGACGAAATGATGGGCCTGGGTAGGATAGGGAGGATCACCCAGAGGAAAACTCTAAAGATCCAGCAGAAGGCATCCCCGGTAGGGAAGCGGTCCGGAAAGAGCAAGCCGCCTGGCCTGTACCACGGGCAATGCATTGAAATCGTGGACTCGCAACCGGGAACGCCCTCGGAGAGCGCGGGACTTATAGACGAAGGCATAAACACCAGCCCGGCCTTTGCCCTATCTACCCCGAGCGGGAGGAAAAGAAAAAAAAGAGGAACCCCTACGCCGGAGGGAAAAAAGGACAGACTAAGGAAAAAGACACCGAAGGAAACCCCCGCATTTCCCTGGGAGTCTCTCAGAACGAAGTTACAGGACATCCTTATGTCAACCCAGAGAGACCCAGGTACCAATGAATCCATAATAAGCAGCGTTGAGGGACTACTGGACGTAGTGAGAGGATGGGAAGGAGATTTTGGGGCTGGTGTCCCACCCAGCGGGGCCGACCGGAGTACTACACCAAAGGAAACGAGAGACCAGGGCACCCAAGCGGGCGGAACAATAGACGAGGTCATGGTAGAGGAGACCCTGAGAAGTGGGCGCGGGGTAGAACCACTACTCTCAATCCTAGACCCGGCATGGCCAGCGGAATCGTACAAAGTGACGACGGTGGAGGAGGAAAATACATCTATCCAGGACAAATGTATTCTCATAAATATGAATTTGAACCTGGATGCAGGAAGGCTGAAAGGGCTGGGCATCAGCGTGGAACCAGTGAAGACGCTGGTCGAGGAAGGCCTCGAAGTTGGCAAGCTGGACTACGTTAGAACGGACACAAGAAGCTACACCAGTAGGGGGTCCTCCAAAGGGAAGGTCCAAACGACTTACATACTCCCGTATTCGGGAGCTGAACCAGAAGAGAAGTTGGTGACCAGATGCCACAGAATGATGCTAGAAATGAGGACCATAATGGAGGACCACCCAACCGCAAGGATAGCGCTGATGGGTGACGTTATGGAAGCCCAGCACAGGAAATGCCTTGAACATATTTTCCTGGCAGATAACATACAATTCGTGCTAGCTAGAGAGAAAAAGAGAGGGGCCCCCGAGAAACGACCGGAACTACCGAAGAGAGAACTCCAGGACCGTGTCATAATAAAGAAAGGGGACTCTTCCTACGCCGCTATTCTGGGCTCCATTAAAAAAAACGTCAACCCAACCAACATCGGAGTAACGATAAAAGCTATTAAAAAACTTGCCTCTGGAGACGTAGCAATAGAAGTACAGGGGAAAAAGGATAGTGCCGCGACCCTCAAGGAAGAGCTTATGAGGAAGGTGGGAAACCTTGAGGTCACCATGGCCACACTAGGGGGCGACACAGTGGTGGTACATGGAATGGAAACCACCACCAACGAAAGCGAGGTAAGGGAAGCCATCGAGAACAAAGTAAACAAGGACGAGATACGGGATATAACCCTACGACCGAGCAAGGACGGGACGGCCAGGGCCTTCGTAAGGGTCTCGAGAAAGGCGGCGGAAACGCTAGTAGCGGACAGCCACGTACGGGTCGGGTGGATTAATTGCCGCGTGTCTAAAAGGGCGACGGACACAAGGTGCTACAGGTGCCTGGGCCAAGGACACAGGAGGGCGGACTGCAAAGGCGAAGACAGGTCGGCGCACTGCCTGAAATGTGGCGAGCCAGGACACCTGGTAGCACAGTGCAGGAACCCGCCAGCGTGCCTGACATGCGGGATGAGAGGCCACAGGACCGACAGCGGCGCTTGCCAAGGACAGAAGAGGATGGATCCGGACACCCGCAAAAAAGAACCTGCGAAAATGGCAAGGGGACAATCCCCTCGCAGTCCCCAATAAGCATTAGGATTATCCAAACCAACATCGGTCGAGCGCGTGCGGCCCATGACCTAGTAGTAGCTGACCTACAAAAATCTAGTTCCCAAGTGGCAATAGTATCAGAACCCAACAAGGCCTTAGCCCGGAGTGCAGGGTGGTACACTGACGAGAGGACAGACGTCGCAATAGCGATAAACCCGTCCTCTCCCGCCAAACCAACAGACATCGTCAGATGTCCGGGGGGAGTCGGTGTCAAGATAGGTCAATTGTGGCTCTGGGGCGTTTACCTTTCCCCAAATACCCCGGTGCAGAGATTTAACAACGATCTCGGGTCGATTATGGCCATGGTAGCCGCTGCCACTACCACATCCCACGTCATCCTGGGGGATTTCAACGCGAAGGCCCCCGCTTGGGGGGCGCCACTCATAGACCCAAGGGGAGAGGCGGTCCTGGAATGGGTAGAAACGGAAGATCTTACCGTCCTTAATGATGGCTCTCCAACTTTCCGCAGGGGAAGATCATCATCGCACATCGACCTCAGCCTATGCTCCAGAACAGTGGCCAGGAGGGGGTGGACATGGCAGTCCAGCTTCGATAATCCGTTCACCCATCATAGCACAATACGCATCACACTGGCTGTCAAGGGGGGCAGCAAGGAGAGGGACACCACACAGCTGGACCTGGCGACCTTTAGAACTCTGGTCATCACACGACTCGCCGAAACCACACCGGAAGACTTCCCCTCGGAAATTGACAGATGCGTCAGAGAGGCAACGGTACACACCCCGACAGGTAAAATAGCTCGTGTCCCGTATTGGTGGAGCGAGGTCATCCAGGAGAAGCGGGCGGCGGCTCTCCGCGCAAGGAGAGTCCTAGCCAGAGCACGTAGAAGGGCCGACCCGGATCCGGACAGGATAAGACACTTGGACAACGAACGAAAGCGTGCCAGGCACGAGCTAAAAAAGGAAATTGCTAGAAGCAGAAAGCGCTGCTGGGACAATCTCCTGGGTGACCTAGACAACGACATATGGGGCACCGCCTACAAAATCGCCACTAGTTTGGCGAAATCAAAGGGCCCGAATCTTGCCCTAGAGGAAAACAAGAAAGTGGCAATAGTTAAGGCACTATTCCCAAGTGACGGCAGTGAGTGGGATAGAGGGCCCAAAATTGATGACCCGCCAGCGATTAGCATGGAAGAGCTAAAAAGCGCTTTCAAAAGGACAAGAAACGGAACGGCCCCTGGCCCTGACAGACTCACCCCGGAGGCGGCAAAAATCATAGGGGAAGTTATTCCAGAAAAGGTACTGGAAGTCTTTAATCATCTCCTAAAAACCCAGACCTTCCCACCGGCCTGGCGAATGGCGCGGGTGGTCCTCATCCCCAAAGAGGGAAGGGACCCCAACCTCCCGAACTCATACAGACCAATCTGCCTCCTATCGGTGATGGCCAAGGCTCTCGAATTTATTCTGCGAGAGAGAATGGATGAGGAACTGGACGACTTGGGGGGCCTTTCGCCTGCTCAGCATGGCTTCCGAAAGGGCCATTCTACCGTAACGGCCCTGAAAAGTGTAGTAACAGCGATGGAAGCGAGGTGCAAATGGGTAGTCATGGCATCACTAGATATTAAAAACGCCTTTAATACTGCCTCCTGGCTACACATTGTGGATGCCATGAAGGGTAGGGGGATGTCCCCCTATTTAATAAGAATAATCGAGAGCTACCTGCAAGATAGGCATATACGGATATCGCCCAGAAGAACCCACAAAACGAACACGGGAGTGCCGCAGGGGTCCGTCCTGGGGCCAACGCTCTGGAACATCTTGTTCGATGGCGTCCTCAGGCTCGGATTCCCTGCGGGCACGAGAGTGGTGGCCTACGCAGACGATCTCGCAATACTGGTAGAGGCAGAGACAGTAGAAGGGATCGAAAACACCCTTAACCGGGCTTACGGTCAGATCAATGATTGGCTGGAGTCACATAAACTGACTATGGACCAGAAAAAAACCCAGCTCGTGGTACTAAAGGGCCCTAGGACACGAAGACGTTTTACCATTACAATAGCGGGGTCCCCTCTACCGACCACCCCAACGATCAGGTACCTAGGCGTCACGATTAGCGAGGGCGGCCGGTTTCAGGACCATATAACCGGGGCAATAAAAGCTGCGGACTCCAAGCAAGGAGCGCTGACTAAAATCATGCCCAACATCGGAGGACCGTCAGGCAAAAAAAGAGAGGTGATGGCTCAGGTAACCCAATCAATCCTGCTGTACGCGGCCCCGATCTGGTGCCACACTCTCAAGATTGAAAAATACCGCCAACTACTTCTGAGCGCACAACGCCGGACCCTGCTCCGTGTGGCCTGCGCATATCGCACAGCCTCCACAGCCGCTCTTCAGGTAATAACGGCGATACCCCCCATCGACCTATTGGCAAAAGAGAGACGCTTTTTACACAACACGGGAGGGGGCGCTCTCCCGGGTAAAAGGAGAATGGCCAGAAGGCGAACCTTGGTCGAATGGCAGAGGCGATGGGGGGAGAACACCACAACCGCAGCCTGGACGAGGAGACTGATCCCGAGGCTAGAGGAGTGGGTGAGTTGTAAGCATCGCCGACATAGCCACTGGATGACGCAGTTCCTCACGGGGCATGGGTCCTTCGGAGCGTATACGGCGCGGATCGGTAAAACCGACAGCGATCATTGCCTTTGCGGGGACACGGATACCCCCGAGCATGCCGTGTTCCACTGCCCACGGTGGAAAAACTACACGTTGGAATTTAGAGCGCGCATGGGGAGTAAGTGGACCCCGGAGGAGACCTGGCGGGAGATGATAGCGTGCGAAGAGACATGGAACATCGGCTACAGGGCCATCACCTCTCTTATGAAGGCCAAATTTCGTGAAGAACTCCAACCTAGACGAGAGCTGAGGGTAATTTTAAATAGACTACCCCCATAGCCCTATGACACCCAATTGGTAAGTGGACTACAAATAAACGGGTGGGTTTCCATTTTCCTCTCTTGCTATTTCCGCTTCCGCCTCTTCATCTTTCCGCTGCGCTTCCAGTATACACCTTTTGCTAGCTTACTGAGACTCTCTTTTTCTATACCGGCCTACTAGTTGCATGATAGACATCCTCCTAGAGCTTAACTAGAGCAGACCTCTTAGTATTATTTTCTTGTGGGTTTCTTATTGAACCATTAATAGGAATGGGGCACTTGAACCCCTAATTCCGGGAAACCGGGACGGGGGACGTAGGGTGCGCCCGCAGTGTTCAAACAACATCCATTTGCTTCAGTATACACCCTTTTTTGCTAGCTTACTGAGACTCTCTCCTTTTCTATACCTGCCTACTAGTTGCACGATAGACATCCTCCTAGAGCTTAATTAGAGTAGACCTCTTAGTATTATTTTCTTGTGGGTTTCCTATTGAACCATTAATAGGAATGGGGCACCTGAACCCCTAATCCGGGGAACCGGGACGGGGGACGTAGGGTGCGCCCGCAGTGTTCAAATAACATCTATTCATTTTTTTTTTTTTTTTTTTTTTTTCTGCCAAACCCTGCCCTCTTACCGGGCCGGGCGGAGAAGCGTCTCCATTTGGAGACAACCCCACCCGGTTCGGTGGCATCACACATCAGTTTCCCGACTGGGACCCTTCCATCGTCCGAGCCTAGGGGGAGCCCGCAGGGTCTCTGCTTCCCCCAGGTGAATATACCCGGGGCGGTGTTTATTGCCCGCTGCCGAGGTAGTGCGTGTAGGCCGCAAGGCCTCAAGTCGGGAAAAAAAAAAAAAAAAAAAAAAAAAAAAAAAAAAAAAAAAAAAAAAAAAAAAAAAAAAAAAAAAAAAAGGTTAGGTTAGGTTAGGTTAGGTTAGGTTAGGTTAGGTTAGGTTAGGTTAGGTTCCCTCCCTGGGAGTCACAGGACCTCACAGTTGGTGGGAGGGTGTAAACCCGGCGGCTTGGCAATTGCCGGCTACCGGGGCTAAGAAGTGACTCAAAACGGGTCGGCCGGGCCCTTTAGCTTTTTAAGCAACCGGTCTACTAATAAAAATAGATTCTTTCAGGAAATTAGGAAACTTCAAACCAGAAACGTCGAGAAACATACTCCGCTTCGAGTGTGCAAAGGACACCCATGATGAAGAAGCAATACATTGAACGCCGGAAAACCCGGACAAACCTGGATCGAGATCGCCTCCAAGGGGTCACGGAACATTCCCGGCAAGAATTGACAAGGAATTGTCTGTAAGGGTCCCCCACTGGGGACACTACTAATAACAACACTTGTTGCCACATCATTCACGATAGCGATCACGAAGGCTGGCGGTGCCTGGGCCGAGAAAGCGGAACTCAGGAACGGAGGCCAACTCATGGCACAGAGACGGGTCCCGATTCCTCGGCCGGGACACGGCACGGCCGTAGCCCCACTCACTACTAATATTTCAGATCTACAGTCTATCCACAGGGAGAGTCTTCTGACTATAAACTTGCAGAGGGGATAGTCACCCGTCGGTGCTCCCCGACGTCTCTTTCAGCTCTACCAGAGGGGGGCGGGGGAACACTAATCCGCTCACAAAAATCCGTAGATCGACCGGGCAGAAACTACGTAGAGAGCCTACGAACGCTACCGTAAGGAAGTGGACCAATATAGCGAAACGAACCCTCCACAAAAGAACAGGCCAACAAGGACAAGGACGACGAAGAATCCACTCAGCATAAAAAGGTGTAAGGTGTAAGAACGTATTCGAGCACTCAGCAAAACGATCTCGGTCAGACGAGAATCGAGGCCATTAGCGACAGATATCGAAGCTAGTAGCTCGACCACCAGAAGAAGGAGGCAGGTCCCGACGAACCCACCCCACCCCTACTAACACGTGTTATATGTTGTATCGTGTAAGTGACGCCACCGCAGCCGAGCACCTCGAGTAGAGCTCCTCTATACGGGGTAGCCAGAGGGCACGGTGTCACACTACATGTAAATGTTGTGGTGACGCCACCGAAGCCGGGCACACGAGGGGCTCTCCTAGTCAGGAGGTAGCTAGTGAGCCCGGTGTCACATTATATGTTTGTGTCGTCCTTCCCGTGACGCCACCGCAGCCGGGCACACGAGGGGCTCTCCTAGTTAGGAGGTAGCTAGTGAGCCCGGTGTCACACAATGTAATAACACTCGAAGGGACCCGTTTCCTCCGGGATCGAGCACTAGAAAGGAAGAGTAGTAATAAAGTAGAGTCACGAATATAATCGGTGCTACTACGAGTGGTCCTCCGGCCCGCACCGATTAATTAACCGGTGCTACGACGAAGCCCCTTCAGGCGGGCACGACCCAACAGTGCTACTACGAGGGGCCATGCGGCCCGCACTGCCTAACCCGTGCTACGACGAAGCTCCCTCAGGCACGCACGACGTAACAGTGCTACTACGAGTGGTCCTTCGACCCGCACCGATTAACCTGTGCTACGACGAAGCTCCTTCAGGCACGCACGACGCAACAGTGCTACTACGAGTGGCCATGCGGCCCGCACTGCCTAACCTGTGCTACGACGAAGCCTTTTCAGGCACGCACGAAGCAACAGTGCTACCACGAGTGGTCTCTCGACCCGCACTGCCTAACCTATGCTACGACGAAGCTCTTCAGGCGGGCACGAACACAGTGCTACTACGAGTGGCCATGCGGCCCGCACTGCCTAACCTGTGCTACGACGAAGCCTTTTTTCAGGCACGCACGAAGCAACAGTGCTACCACGAGCGGTCTCTCGACCCGCACTGCCTAACCTGTGCTACGACGAAGCTCCTCAGGCGGGCACGAACACAGTGCTACTACGAGTGGCCAGGCGGCCCGCACTGCCTAACCTGTGCTACGACGAAGCGCCTTCAGGCGGGCACGACTCAACAGTGCTGCCACGAGTGGCCATGCGGCCCGCACTGCCTAACCTGTGCTACGACGAAGCCTTTTCAGGCACGCACGAAGAAACAGAGCTACCACGAGTGGTCTCTCGACCCGCACTGCCTAACCTGTGCTACGACGAAGCTCCTCAGGCGGGCACGAACACAGTGCTACTACGAGTGGCCATGCGGCCCGCACTACCTAACCTGTGCTGCTACGAGCGATCTAACGATCGGCACGACCTAACCGTAAGATCATTCATACTGATCGAGCAAGAACCTAACCACAGTAAATATCGGTCACTTGGACCGCAGCAAACGAAGAACCTAACCACAGTAAATGTCGGTCACTAGGACCGCAGCAAGCAGTAAATATCGGTCACTAGGACCGCAGCAAGAAGTAAATGTCGGTCACTTGGACCGCAGAACAGAAAGAGAACTAACCTATAACCTAGCCAAACGTCGACCTTCAGACAGAGATTGTGGGTACCCAAGGGTATCCACCATCTCCGACAGCCTAACACGAACGAGTGAACAGCGGTTCACGCTCACCTTACTATCCCATCCTTCCGCCCAGCTCTAAGCAGTCTTATTAATATTATCAACCCTTTCAATCCTTACATACTGGCTTAAGTGAGCGGGTACCAGAGACAAATATCGGGTGTTACTGGCCCTGGACGAGCAATGATCCACGAGGTCGAACGCTTGCGGACAGGGACGGTTTCATCTAGTGCACACCATCCCGGGGGAGGTTTTTAACGGGTAGGCGACCGATCCTAGGGGGGGAACTGAGATGATTGAGTGCTCATCGCTTGGTCATACTTTCCCCCCGTTTAAGCCTTGAACGAACCCCGATCACTCACTTAGGGTGTTCGGGTTGCGTTCGGCGTAGCTAGGATTCACTGACGACTCCAACGGACACTGAGGACTTGCAATCCGAAGTTCCGGCGCAAATGTGCGTGGTAGACCAGTGGCTAAAACGGCTTGAATCCCGTACGAAGTCTTTTCGAAGATTTTCCTCCCTCTCAAAAAAAAAAAAAAGGTTAGGTTAGGTTAGGTTAGGTTAGGTTAGGTTAGGTTAGGTTAGGTTAGGTTAGGTTAGGTTAGGTTAGGTTAGGTTAGGTTAGGTTAGGTTAGGTTAGGTTAGGTTAGGTTAGGTTAGGTTAGGTTAGGTTAGGTTAGGTTAGGTTAGGTTAGGTTAGGTTCCCTCCCTAGGAGTCACGAGACCTCACAGTTGGTGGGAGGGTGAACCCGGGGGCCTGGCACATTGCCGGCTTCCGGGGCCAAGGAGTGACTCACCCCCCCGCACCGTCGGGGGCCCGGAAGATTGGGTGAAAACCCCAGTGGGAAGGGTCTCCGGCACCTGGTGACGGGGGGGCGCTGGGGTGGTTTCGCGTGGGCTTCGCCTGGTGGTGGGCCTGTGTAATGCGTAGCTATGCAACTCTCTTCCGAGCGTACCTTTTCCCTGCTTCCGCTTATTGCTCTGCTTGCTTACTTCTCTCACAGATACCTCCTGCAGGGCACTGGGTGGGGTCGGCGTGGGCTCCCCCGGCGAATGGATGACGACCAGGCAATGAATAAGGAAATCCAAACGGTTACGGAACGAAGTGAGGAGAGACACGGAGTACATGATCCTGCACGACCCGGACCTAGTCTGGAAGGAAAACCAGGGTAAAAAACCGGATGGGATGGAAAACCCGCCTGAAAAAAACCCGCAACCTAAGGTGTGATGCGACCCGTGCCGAGAGGTGGATGGCAGATGCGTGAATCTGTCTAAAACGGAGCCCCCGGGGCACCTGGCGCACCCCGGGTGTAAACAGCCTTAGCCGGGGTATGGGAGCACTGCCCCGGCTGGACATTATATTTCTACCCCACTCGTGGGAACTATATGGAGAACTCAAATAAAACCCTTGGATTGATCAATGATGACGGAAACGGCGTGGACAAAGGAACTGAAACAGTGAAGTTTTTCGCGGACGACCCAGAATGGGCGTCGGCATCGGAGGAGGAAGGGGACGAAGCTTTCTCCACCCCAAAGAGCCTGAGACATTCTTTCGACGAAATGATGGGCCTGGGTAGGATAGGGAGGATCACCCAGAGGAAAACTCTAAAGATCCAGCAGAAGGCATCCCCGGTAGGGAAGCGGTCCGGAAAGAGCAAGCCGCCTGGCCTGTACCACGGGCAATGCATTGAAATCGTGGACTCGCAACCGGGAACGCCCTCGGAGAGCGCGGGACTTATAGACGAAGGCATAAACACCAGCCCGGCCTTTGCCCTATCTACCCCGAGCGGGAGGAAAAGAAAAAAAAGAGGAACCCCTACGCCGGAGGGGAAAAAGGACAGACTAAGGAAAAAGACAACGAAGGAAACCCCCGCATTTCCCTGGGAGTCTCTCAGAACGAAGCTACAGGACATCCTTATGTCAACCCAGAGAGACCCAGGTACCAATGAATCCATAATAAGCAGCGTTGAGGGACTACTGGACGTAGTGAGAGGATGGGAAGGAGATTTTGGGGCTGGTGTCCCACCCAGCGGGGCCGACCGGAGTACTACAGCAAAGGAAACGAGAGACCAGGGCACCCAAGCGGGCGGAACAATAGACGAGGTCATGGTAGAGGAGACCCTGAGAAGTGGGCGCGGGGTAGAACCACTACTCTCAATCCTAGACCCGGCATGGCCAGCGGAATCGTACAAAGTGACGACGGTGGAGGAGGAAAATACATCTATCCAGGACAAATGTATTCTCATAAATATGAATTTGAACCTGGATGCAGGAAGGCTGAAAGGGCTGGGCATCAGCGTGGAACCAGTGAAGACGCTGGTCGAGGAAGGCCTCGAAGTTGGCAAGCTTGACTACGTTAGAACGGACACAAGAAGCTACACCAGTAGGGGGTCCTCCAAAGGGAAGGTCCAAACGACTTACATACTCCCGTATTCGGGAGCTGAACCAGAAGAGAAGTTGGTGACCAGATGCCACAGAATGATGCTAGAAATGAGGACCATAATGGAGGACCACCCAACCGCAAGGATAGCGCTGATGGGTGACGTTATGGAAGCCCAGCACAGGAAATGCCTTGAACATATTTTCCTGGCAGATAACATACAATTCGTGCTAGCTAGAGAGAAAAAGAGAGGGGCCCCCGAGAAACGACCGGAACTACCGAAGAGAGAACTCCAGGACCGTGTCATAATAAAGAAAGGGGACTCTTCCTACGCCGCTATTCTGGGCTCCATTAAAAAAAACGTCAACCCAACCAACATCGGAGTAACGATAAAAGCTATTAAAAAACTTGCCTCTGGAGACGTAGCAATAGAAGTACAGGGGAAAAAGGATAGTGCCGCGACCCTCAAGGAAGAGCTTATGAGGAAGGTGGGAAACCTTGAGGTCACCATGGCCACACTAGGGGGCGACACAGTGGTGGTACATGGAATGGAAACCACCACCAACGAAAGCGAGGTAAGGGAAGCCATCGAGAACAAAGTAAACAAGGACGAGATACGGGATATAACCCTACGACCGAGCAAGGACGGGACGGCCAGGGCCTTCGTAAGGGTCTCGAGAAAGGCGGCGGAAACGCTAGTAGCGGACAGCCACGTACGGGTCGGGTGGATTAATTGCCGCGTGTCTAAAAGGGCGACGGACACAAGGTGCTACAGGTGCCTGGGCCAAGGACACAGGAGGGCGGACTGCAAAGGCGAAGACAGGTCGGCGCACTGCCTGAAATGTGGCGAGCCAGGACACCTGGTAGCACAGTGCAGGAACCCGCCAGCGTGCCTGACATGCGGGATGAGAGGCCACAGGACCGACAGCGGCGCTTGCCAAGGACAGAAGAGGATGGATCCGGACACCCGCAAAAAAGAACCTGCGAAAATGGCAAGGGGACAATCCCCTCGCAGTCCCCAATAAGCATTAGGATTATCCAAACCAACATCGGTCGAGCGCGTGCGGCCCATGACCTAGTAGTAGCTGACCTACAAAAATCTAGTTCCCAAGTGGCAATAGTATCAGAACCCAACAAGGCCTTAGCCCGGAGTGCAGGGTGGTACACTGACGAGAGGACAGACGTCGCAATAGCGATAAACCCGTCCTCTCCCGCCAAACCAACAGACATCGTCAGATGTCCGGGGGGAGTCGGTGTCAAGATAGGTCAATTGTGGCTCTGGGGCGTTTACCTTTCCCCAAATACCCCGGTGCAGAGATTTAACAACGATCTCGGGTCGATTATGGCCATGGTAGCCGCTGCCACTACCACATCCCACGTCATTCTGGGGGATTTCAACGCGAAGGCCCCCGCTTGGGGGGCGCCACTCATAGACCCAAGGGGAGAGGCGGTCCTGGAATGGGTAGAAACGGAAGATCTTACCGTCCTCAATGATGGCTCTCCAACTTTCCGCAGGGGAAGATCATCATCGCACATCGACCTCAGCCTATGCTCCAGAACAGTGGCCAGGAGGGGGTGGACATGGCAGTCCAGCTTCGATAATCCGTTCACCCATCATAGCACAATACGCATCACACTGGCTGTCAAGGGGGGCAGCAAGGAGAGGGACACCACACAGCTGGACCTGGCGACCTTTAGAACTCTGGTCATCACACGACTCGCCGAAACCACACCGGAAGACTTCCCCTCGGAAATTGACAGATGCGTCAGAGAGGCAACGGTACACACCCCGACAGGTAAAATAGCTCGTGTCCCGTATTGGTGGAGCGAGGTCATCCAGGAGAAGCGGGCGGCGGCTCTCCGCGCAAGGAGAGTCCTAGCCAGAGCACGTAGAAGGGCCGACCCGGATCCGGACAGGATAAGACACTTGGACAACGAACGAAAGCGTGCCAGGCACGAGCTAAAAAAGGAAATTGCTAGAAGCAGAAAGCGCTGCTGGGACAATCTCCTGGGTGACCTAGACAACGACATATGGGGCACCGCCTACAAAATCGCCACTAGTTTGGCGAAATCAAAGGGCCCGAATCTTGCCCTAGAGGAAAACAAGAAAGTGGCAATAGTTAAGGCACTATTCCCAAGTGACGGCAGTGAGTGGGATAGAGGGCCCAAAATTGATGACCCGCCAGCGATTAGCATGGAAGAGCTAAAAAGCGCTTTCAAAAGGACAAGAAACGGAACGGCCCCTGGCCCTGACAGACTCACCCCGGAGGCGGCAAAAATCATAGGGGAAGTTATTCCAGAAAAGGTACTGGAAGTCTTTAATCATCTCCTAAAAACCCAGACCTTCCCACCGGCCTGGCGAACGGCGCGGGTGGTCCTCATCCCCAAAGAGGGAAGGGACCCCAACCTCCCGAACTCATACAGACCAATCTGCCTCCTATCGGTGATGGCCAAGGCTCTCGAATTTATTCTGCGAGAGAGAATGGATGAGGAACTGGAAGACTTGGGGGGCCTTTCGCCTGCTCAGCATGGCTTCCGAAAGGGCCATTCTACCGTAACGGCCCTGAAAAGTGTAGTAACAGCGATGGAAGCGAGGTGCAAATGGGTAGTCATGGCATCACTAGATATTAAAAACGCCTTTAATACTGCCTCCTGGCTACACATTGTGGATGCCATGAAGGGTAGGGGGATGTCCCCCTATTTAATAAGAATAATCGAGAGCTACCTGCAAGATAGGCATATACGGATATCGCCCAGAAGAACCCACAAAACGAACACGGGAGTGCCGCAGGGGTCCGTCCTGGGGCCAACGCTCTGGAACATCTTGTTCGATGGCGTCCTCAGGCTCGGATTCCCTGCGGGCACGAGAGTGGTGGCCTACGCAGACGATCTCGCAATACTGGTAGAGGCAGAGACAGTAGAAGGGATCGAAAACACCCTTAACCGGGCTTACGGTCAGATCAATGATTGGCTGGAGTCACATAAACTGACTATGGACCAGAAAAAAACCCAACTCGTGGTACTAAAGGGCCCTAGGACACGAAGACGTTTCACCATTACAATAGCGGGGTCCCCTCTACCGACCACCCCAACGATCAGGTACCTAGGCGTCACGATTACCGAGGGCGGCCGGTTTCAGGACCATATAACCGGGGCAATAAAAGCTGCGGACTCCAAGCAAGGAGCGCTGACTAAAATCATGCCCAACATCGGAGGACCGTCAGGCAAAAAAAGAGAGGTGATGGCTCAGGTAACCCAATCAATCCTGCTGTACGCGGCCCCGATCTGGTGCCACACTCTCAAGATTGAAAAATACCGCCAACTACTTCTGAGCGCACAACGCCGGACCCTGCTCCGTGTGGCCTGCGCATATCGCACAGCCTCCACAGCCGCTCTTCAGGTAATAACGGCGATACCCCCCATCGACCTATTGGCAAAAGAGAGACGCTTTTTACACAACACGGGAGGGGGCGCTCTCCCGGGTAAAAGGAGAATGGCCAGAAGGCGAACCTTGGTCGAATGGCAGAGGCGATGGGGGGAGAACACCACAACCGCAGCCTGGACGAGGAGACTGATCCCGAGGCTAGAGGAGTGGGTGAGTTGTAAGCATCGCCGACATAGCCACTGGATGACGCAGTTCCTCACGGGGCATGGGTCCTTCGGAGCGTATACGGCGCGGATCGGTAAAACCGACAGCGATCATTGCCTTTGCGGGGACACGGATACCCCCGAGCATGCCGTGTTCCACTGCCCACGGTGGAAAAACTACACGTTGGAATTTAGAGCGCGCATGGGGAGTAAGTGGACCCCGGAGGAGACCTGGCGGGAGATGATAGCGTGCGAAGAGACATGGAACATCGGCTACAGGGCCATCACCTCTCTTATGAAGGCCAAATTTCGTGAAGAACTCCAACCTAGACGAGAGCTGAGGGTAATTTTAAATAGACTACCCCCATAGCCCTATGACACCCAATTGGTAAGTGGACTACAAATAACGGGTGGGTTTCCTTTTTCCTCTCTTGCTATTTCCGCTTCCGCCTCTTCATCTTTCCGCTGCGCTTCCAGTATACACCTTTTGCTAGCTTACTGAGACTCTCTTTTTCTATACCGGCCTACTAGTTGCATGATAGACATCCTCCTAGAGCTTAACTAGAGCAGACCTCTTAGTATTATTTTCTTGTGGGTTTCTTATTGAACCATTAATAGGAATGGGGCACTTGAACCCCTAATTCCGGGAATCCGGGACGGGGGACGTAGGGTGCGCCCGCAGTGTTCAAACGCTTCAGTATACACCCCTTTTTTTGCTAGCTTACTGAGACTCTCTCCTTTTCTATACCTGCCTACTAGTTGCACGATAGACATCCTCCTAGAGCTTAATTAGAGTAGACCTCTTAGTATTATTTTCTTGTGGGTTTCCTATTGAACCATTAATAGGAATGGGGCACCTGAACCCCTAATCCGGGGAACCGGGACGGGGGACGTAGGGTGCGCCCGCAGTGTTCAAATTACATCTATTCATTTTTTCTGCCAAACCCTGCCCTCTTACCGGGCCGGGCGGAGAAGCGTCTCCATTTGGAGACAACCCCACCCGGTTCGGTGGCATCACACATCAGTTTCCCGACTGGGACCCTTCCATCGTCCGAGCCTAGGGGGAGCCCGCAGGGTCTCTGCTTCCCCCAGGTGAATATACCCGGGGCGGTGTTTATTGCCCGCTGCCGAGGTAGTGCGTGTAGGCCGCAAGGCCTCAAGTCGGGGAATTTAAAAAAGGTTAGGTTAGGTTAGGTTAGGTTAGGTTAGGTTAGGTTAGGTTAGGTTAGGTTAGGTTAGGTTAGGTTAGGTTAGGTTAGGTTAGGTTAGGTTAGGTTAGGTTAGGTTAGGTTAGGTTAGGTTAGGTTAGGTTAGGTTAGGTTAGGTTAGGTTAGGTTAGGTTAGGTTAGGTTAGGTTAGGTTAGGTTAGGTTAGGTTAGGTTAGGTTCCCTCCCTAGGAGTCACGAGACCTCACAGTTGGTGGGAGGGTGAACCCGGCGGCCTGGCACACTGCCGGCTTCCGGGGCCAAGGAGTGACTCACCCCTCCGCACCGTCGGGGGCCCGGAAGATTGGGTGAAAACCCCAGTGGGAAGGGCCTCCGGCACGTGGTGTCGGGGGGGCGCTGGGGGGTTTTCGCGGGGGCTTCGCCTGGTGGTGGGATTGTGCAGTGGTGCTTAGCTACTAGCTAGAGGACACCGAGCGTGCCCTTTCCCTGCAACCGCTAATTATTTTGCTAGCTTACGGACTTCACAAGTATCTCTAACAGGGCCCTGGGTGGAGTCGGCGTGGGCTCTCCCAGCGGATGGTTGACGACCAGGCAACGGAATAGGATACTCTTACGGATATGGAATGAATGAGAAGAGCTGCGATGGATAGGACCTGCACGGCCCGGACCTCGTCTGGAAGGAAAACCAGGGTAAAAAACCGGATGGGATGGAAAACCCGCCTGAAAAAAACCCGCAACCTAAGGTGTCATGCGACCCGTGCCGAGAGGTGGATGGCAGATGCGTGAATCTGTCTAAAACGGAGCCCCCGGGGCACCTGGCGCACCCCGGGTGTAAACAGCCTTAGCCGGGGTATGGGAGCACTGCCCCGGCTGGACATTATATTTCTACCCCACTCGTGGGAACTATATGGAGAACTCAAATAAAACCCTTGGATTGATCAATGATGACGGAAACGGCGTGGACAAAGGAACTGAAACAGTGAAGTTTTTCGCGGACGACCCAGAATGGGCGTCGGCATCGGAGGAGGAAGGGGACGAAGCTTTCTCCACCCCAAAGAGCCTGAGACATTCTTTCGACGAAATGATGGGCCTGGGTAGAATAGGGAGGATCACCCAGAGGAAAACTCTAAAGATCCAGCAGAAGGCATCCCCGGTAGGGAAGCGGTCCGGAAAGAGCAAGCCGCCTGGCCTGTACCACGGGCAATGCATTGAAATCGTGGACTCGCAACCGGGAACGCCCTCGGAGAGCGCGGGACTTATAGACGAAGGCATAAACACCAGCCCGGCCTTTGCCCTATCTACCCCGAGCGGGAGGAAAAGAAAAAAAAGAGGAACCCCTACGCCGGAGGGGAAAAAGGACAGACTAAGGAAAAAGACAACGAAGGAAACCCCCGCATTTCCCTGGGAGTCTCTCAGAACGAAGCTACAGGACATCCTTATGTCAACCCAGAGAGACCCAGGTACCAATGAATCCATAATAAGCAGCGTTGAGGGACTACTGGACGTAGTGAGAGGATGGGAAGGAGATTTTGGGGCTGGTGTCCCACCCAGCGGGGCCGACCGGAGTACTACAGCAAAGGAAACGAGAGACCAGGGCACCCAAGCGGGCGGAACAATAGACGAGGTCATGGTAGAGGAGACCCTGAGAAGTGGGCGCGGGGTAGAACCACTACTCTCAATCCTAGACCCGGCATGGCCAGCGGAATCGTACAAAGTGACGACGGTGGAGGAGGAAAATACATCTATCCAGGACAAATGTATTCTCATAAATATGAATTTGAACCTGGATGCAGGAAGGCTGAAAGGGCTGGGCATCAGCGTGGAACCAGTGAAGACGCTGGTCGAGGAAGGCCTCGAAGTTGGCAAGCTTGACTACGTTAGAACGGACACAAGAAGCTACACCAGTAGGGGGTCCTCCAAAGGGAAGGTCCAAACGACTTACATACTCCCGTATTCGGGAGCTGAACCAGAAGAGAAGTTGGTGACCAGATGCCACAGAATGATGCTAGAAATGAGGACCATAATGGAGGACCACCCAACCGCAAGGATAGCGCTGATGGGTGACGTTATGGAAGCCCAGCACAGGAAATGCCTTGAACATATTTTCCTGGCAGATAACATACAATTCGTGCTAGCTAGAGAGAAAAAGAGAGGGGCCCCCGAGAAACGACCGGAACTACCGAAGAGAGAACTCCAGGACCGTGTCATAATAAAGAAAGGGGACTCTTCCTACGCCGCTATTCTGGGCTCCATTAAAAAAAACGTCAACCCAACCAACATCGGAGTAACGATAAAAGCTATTAAAAAACTTGCCTCTGGAGACGTAGCAATAGAAGTACAGGGGAAAAAGGATAGTGCCGCGACCCTCAAGGAAGAGCTTATGAGGAAGGTGGGAAACCTTGAGGTCACCATGGCCACACTAGGGGGCGACACAGTGGTGGTACATGGAATGGAAACCACCACCAACGAAAGCGAGGTAAGGGAAGCCATCGAGAACAAAGTAAACAAGGACGAGATACGGGATATAACCCTACGACCGAGCAAGGACGGGACGGCCAGGGCCTTCGTAAGGGTCTCGAGAAAGGCGGCGGAAACGCTAGTAGCGGACAGCCACGTACGGGTCGGGTGGATTAATTGCCGCGTGTCTAAAAGGGCGACGGACACAAGGTGCTACAGGTGCCTGGGCCAAGGACACAGGAGGGCGGACTGCAAAGGCGAAGACAGGTCGGCGCACTGCCTGAAATGTGGCGAGCCAGGACACCTGGTAGCACAGTGCAGGAACCCGCCAGCGTGCCTGACATGCGGGATGAGAGGCCACAGGACCGACAGCGGCGCTTGCCAAGGACAGAAGAGGATGGATCCGGACACCCGCAAAAAAGAACCTGCGAAAATGGCAAGGGGACAATCCCCTCGCAGTCCCCAATAAGCATTAGGATTATCCAAACCAACATCGGTCGAGCGCGTGCGGCCCATGACCTAGTAGTAGCTGACCTACAAAAATCTAGTTCCCAAGTGGCAATAGTATCAGAACCCAACAAGGCCTTAGCCCGGAGTGCAGGGTGGTACACTGACGAGAGGACAGACGTCGCAATAGCGATAAACCCGTCCTCTCCCGCCAAACCAACAGACATCGTCAGATGTCCGGGGGGAGTCGGTGTCAAGATAGGTCAATTGTGGCTCTGGGGCGTTTACCTTTCCCCAAATACCCCGGTGCAGAGATTTAACAACGATCTCGGGTCGATTATGGCCATGGTAGCCGCTGCCACTACCACATCCCACGTCATTCTGGGGGATTTCAACGCGAAGGCCCCCGCTTGGGGGGCGCCACTCATAGACCCAAGGGGAGAGGCGGTCCTGGAATGGGTAGAAACGGAAGATCTTACCGTCCTCAATGATGGCTCTCCAACTTTCCGCAGGGGAAGATCATCATCGCACATCGACCTCAGCCTATGCTCCAGAACAGTGGCCAGGAGGGGGTGGACATGGCAGTCCAGCTTCGATAATCCGTTCACCCATCATAGCACAATACGCATCACACTGGCTGTCAAGGGGGGCAGCAAGGAGAGGGACACCACACAGCTGGACCTGGCGACCTTTAGAACTCTGGTCATCACACGACTCGCCGAAACCACACCGGAAGACTTCCCCTCGGAAATTGACAGATGCGTCAGAGAGGCAACGGTACACACCCCGACAGGTAAAATAGCTCGTGTCCCGTATTGGTGGAGCGAGGTCATCCAGGAGAAGCGGGCGGCGGCTCTCCGCGCAAGGAGAGTCCTAGCCAGAGCACGTAGAAGGGCCGACCCGGATCCGGACAGGATAAGACACTTGGACAACGAACGAAAGCGTGCCAGGCACGAGCTAAAAAAGGAAATTGCTAGAAGCAGAAAGCGCTGCTGGGACAATCTCCTGGGTGACCTAGACAACGACATATGGGGCACCGCCTACAAAATCGCCACTAGTTTGGCGAAATCAAAGGGCCCGAATCTTGCCCTAGAGGAAAACAAGAAAGTGGCAATAGTTAAGGCACTATTCCCAAGTGACGGCAGTGAGTGGGATAGAGGGCCCAAAATTGATGACCCGCCAGCGATTAGCATGGAAGAGCTAAAAAGCGCTTTCAAAAGGACAAGAAACGGAACGGCCCCTGGCCCTGACAGACTCACCCCGGAGGCGGCAAAAATCATAGGGGAAGTTATTCCAGAAAAGGTACTGGAAGTCTTTAATCATCTCCTAAAAACCCAGACCTTCCCACCGGCCTGGCGAACGGCGCGGGTGGTCCTCATCCCCAAAGAGGGAAGGGACCCCAACCTCCCGAACTCATACAGACCAATCTGCCTCCTATCGGTGATGGCCAAGGCTCTCGAATTTATTCTGCGAGAGAGAATGGATGAGGAACTGGAAGACTTGGGGGGCCTTTCGCCTGCTCAGCATGGCTTCCGAAAGGGCCATTCTACCGTAACGGCCCTGAAAAGTGTAGTAACAGCGATGGAAGCGAGGTGCAAATGGGTAGTCATGGCATCACTAGATATTAAAAACGCCTTTAATACTGCCTCCTGGCTACACATTGTGGATGCCATGAAGGGTAGGGGGATGTCCCCCTATTTAATAAGAATAATCGAGAGCTACCTGCAAGATAGGCATATACGGATATCGCCCAGAAGAACCCACAAAACGAACACGGGAGTGCCGCAGGGGTCCGTCCTGGGGCCAACGCTCTGGAACATCTTGTTCGATGGCGTCCTCAGGCTCGGATTCCCTGCGGGCACGAGAGTGGTGGCCTACGCAGACGATCTCGCAATACTGGTAGAGGCAGAGACAGTAGAAGGGATCGAAAACACCCTTAACCGGGCTTACGGTCAGATCAATGATTGGCTGGAGTCACATAAACTGACTATGGACCAGAAAAAAACCCAACTCGTGGTACTAAAGGGCCCTAGGACACGAAGACGTTTCACCATTACAATAGCGGGGTCCCCTCTACCGACCACCCCAACGATCAGGTACCTAGGCGTCACGATTACCGAGGGCGGCCGGTTTCAGGACCATATAACCGGGGCAATAAAAGCTGCGGACTCCAAGCAAGGAGCGCTGACTAAAATCATGCCCAACATCGGAGGACCGTCAGGCAAAAAAAGAGAGGTGATGGCTCAGGTAACCCAATCAATCCTGCTGTACGCGGCCCCGATCTGGTGCCACACTCTCAAGATTGAAAAATACCGCCAACTACTTCTGAGCGCACAACGCCGGACCCTGCTCCGTGTGGCCTGCGCATATCGCACAGCCTCCACAGCCGCTCTTCAGGTAATAACGGCGATACCCCCCATCGACCTATTGGCAAAAGAGAGACGCTTTTTACACAACACGGGAGGGGGCGCTCTCCCGGGTAAAAGGAGAATGGCCAGAAGGCGAACCTTGGTCGAATGGCAGAGGCGATGGGGGGAGAACACCACAACCGCAGCCTGGACGAGGAGACTGATCCCGAGGCTAGAGGAGTGGGTGAGTTGTAAGCATCGCCGACATAGCCACTGGATGACGCAGTTCCTCACGGGGCATGGGTCCTTCGGAGCGTATACGGCGCGGATCGGTAAAACCGACAGCGATCATTGCCTTTGCGGGGACACGGATACCCCCGAGCATGCCGTGTTCCACTGCCCACGGTGGAAAAACTACACGTTGGAATTTAGAGCGCGCATGGGGAGTAAGTGGACCCCGGAGGAGACCTGGCGGGAGATGATAGCGTGCGAAGAGACATGGAACATCGGCTACAGGGCCATCACCTCTCTTATGAAGGCCAAATTTCGTGAAGAACTCCAACCTAGACGAGAGCTGAGGGTAATTTTAAATAGACTACCCCCATAGCCCTATGACACCCAATTGGTAAGTGGACTACAAATAACGGGTGGGTTTCCTTTTTCCTCTCTTGCTATTTCCGCTTCCGCCTCTTCATCTTTCCGCTGCGCTTCCAGTATACACCTTTTGCTAGCTTACTGAGACTCTCTTTTTCTATACCGGCCTACTAGTTGCATGATAGACATCCTCCTAGAGCTTAACTAGAGCAGACCTCTTAGTATTATTTTCTTGTGGGTTTCTTATTGAACCATTAATAGGAATGGGGCACTTGAACCCCTAATTCCGGGAATCCGGGACGGGGGACGTAGGGTGCGCCCGCAGTGTTCAAACGCTTCAGTATACACCCCTTTTTTTGCTAGCTTACTGAGACTCTCTCCTTTTCTATACCTGCCTACTAGTTGCACGATAGACATCCTCCTAGAGCTTAATTAGAGTAGACCTCTTAGTATTATTTTCTTGTGGGTTTCCTATTGAACCATTAATAGGAATGGGGCACCTGAACCCCTAATCCGGGGAACCGGGACGGGGGACGTAGGGTGCGCCCGCAGTGTTCAAATTACATCTATTCATTTTTTCTGCCAAACCCTGCCCTCTTACCGGGCCGGGCGGAGAAGCGTCTCCATTTGGAGACAACCCCACCCGGTTCGGTGGCATCACACACATCAGTTTCCCGACTGGGACCCTTCCATCGTCCGAGCCTAGGGGGAGCCCGCAGGGTCTCTGCTTCCCCCAGGTGAATATACCCGGGGCGGTGTTTATTGCCCGCTGCCGAGGTAGTGCGTGTAGGCCGCAAGGCCTCAAGTCGGGGAAAAAAAAAAAAAAAAAAAAAAAGGTTAGGTTAGGTTAGGTTAGGTTAGGTTAGGTTAGGTTAGGTTAGGTTAGGTTAGGTTAGGTTAGGTTAGGTTAGGTTAGGTTAGGTTAGGTTAGGTTAGGTTAGGTTAGGTTAGGTTAGGTTAGGTTAGGTTAGGTTAGGTTAGGTTAGGTTAGGTTAGGTTAGGTTAGGTTAGGTTAGGTTAGGTTAGGTTAGGTTAGGTTAGGTTAGGTTAGGTTAGGTTAGGTTAGGTTAGGTTAGGTTAGGTTAGGTTAGGTTAGGTTAGGTTAGGTTAGGTTAGGTTAGGTTAGGTTAGGTTAGGTTCCCTCCCTAGGAGTCACAGGACCTCACAGTTGGTGGGAGGGTGTAAACCCGGCGGCTTGGCAATTGCCGGCTACCGGGGCTAAGAAGTGACTCAAAACGGGTCGGCCGGGCCCTTTAGCTTTTTAAGCAACCGGTCTACTAATAAAAATAGATTCTTTCAGGAAATTAGGAAACTTCAAACCAGAAACGTCGAGAAACATACTCCGATTCGAGTGTGCAAAGGACACCCATGATGAAGAAGCAATACATTGAACGCCGGAAAACCCGGACAAACCTGGATCGAGATCGCCTCCAAGGGGTCACGGAACATTCCCGGCAAGAATTGACAAGGAATTGTCTGTAAGGGTCCCCCACTGGGGACACTACTAATAACAACACTTGTTGCCACATCATTCACGATAGCGATCACGAAGGCTGGCGGTGCCTGGGCCGAGAAAGCGGAACTCAGGAACGGAGGCCAACTCATGGCACAGAGACGGGTCCCGATTCCTCGGCCGGGACACGGCACGGCCGTAGCCCCACTCACTACTAATATTTCAGATCTACAGTCTATCCACAGGGAGAGTCTTCTGACTATAAACTTGCAGAGGGGATAGTCACCCGTCGGTGCTCCCCGACGTCTCTTTCAGCTCTACCAGAGGGGGGCGGGGGAACACTAATCCGCTCACAAAAATCCGTAGATCGACCGGGCAGAAACTACGTAGAGAGCCTACGAACGCTACCGTAAGGAAGTGGACCAATATAGCGAAACGAACCCTCCACAAAAGAACAGGCCAACAAGGACAAGGACGACGAAGAATCCACTCAGCATAAAAAGGTGTAAGGTGTAAGAACGTATTCGAGCACTCAGCAAAACGATCTCGGTCAGACGAGAATCGAGGCCATTAGCGACAGATATCGAAGCTAGTAGCTCGACCACCAGAAGAAGGAGGCAGGTCCCGACGAACCCACCCCACCCCTACTAACACGTGTTATATGTTGTATCGTGTAAGTGACGCCACCGCAGCCGAGCACCTCGAGTAGAGCTCCTCTATACGGGGTAGCCAGAGGGCACGGTGTCACACTACATGTAAATGTTGTGGTGACGCCACCGAAGCCGGGCACACGAGGGGCTCTCCTAGTCAGGAGGTAGCTAGTGAGCCCGGTGTCACATTATATGTTTGTGTCGTCCTTCCCGTGACGCCACCGCAGCCGGGCACACGAGGGGCTCTCCTAGTTAGGAGGTAGCTAGTGAGCCCGGTGTCACACAATGTAATAACACTCGAAGGGACCCGTTTCCTCCGGGATCGAGCACTAGAAAGGAAGAGTAGTAATAAAGTAGAGTCACGAATATAATCGGTGCTACTACGAGTGGTCCTCCGGCCCGCACCGATTAATTAACCGGTGCTACGACGAAGCCCCTTCAGGCGGGCACGACCCAACAGTGCTACTACGAGGGGCCATGCGGCCCGCACTGCCTAACCCGTGCTACGACGAAGCTCCCTCAGGCACGCACGACGTAACAGTGCTACTACGAGTGGTCCTTCGACCCGCACCGATTAACCTGTGCTACGACGAAGCTCCTTCAGGCACGCACGACGCAACAGTGCTACTACGAGTGGCCATGCGGCCCGCACTGCCTAACCTGTGCTACGACGAAGCTCCTTCAGGCGGGCACGACTCAACAGTGCTACTACGAGTGGCTATGCGGCCCGCACTGCCTAACCTGTGCTACGACGAAGCCTTTTCAGGCACGCACGAAGCAACAGTGCTACCACGAGTGGTCTCTCGACCCGCACTGCCTAACCTATGCTACGACGAAGCTCTTCAGGCGGGCACGAACACAGTGCTACTACGAGTGGCCATGCGGCCCGCACTGCCTAACCCGTGCTACGACGAAGCCCCTTCAGGCACGCACGACGTAACAGTGCTACCACGAGCGGTCCTTCGACCCGCACTGCCTTACCTGTGCTACGACGAAGCTCCTTCAGGCGGGCACGAATCAACAGTGCTACTACGAGTGGCCATGCGGCCCGCACTGCCTAACCTGTGCTACGACGAAGCCTTTTCAGGCACGCACGAAGCAACAGTGCTACCACGAGTGGTCTCTCGACCCGCACTGCCTAACCTATGCTACGACGAAGCTCTTCAGGCGGGCACGAACACAGTGCTACTACGAGTGGCCATGCGGCCCGCACTGCCTAACCCGTGCTACGACGAAGCCCCTTCAGGCACGCACGACGTAACAGTGCTACCACGAGCGGTCCTTCGACCCGCACTGCCTAACCTGTGCTACGACGAAGCTCCTTCAGGCGGGCACGACCCAACAGTGCTACTACGAGGGGCCATGCGGCCTGCACTGCCTAACCCGTGCTACGACGAAGCTCCCTCAGGCACGCACGACGTAACAGTGCTACTACGAGTGGTCCTTCGACCCGCACCGATTAACCTGTGCTACGACGAAGCTCCTTCAGGCACGCACGACGCAACAGTGCTACTACGAGTGGTCCTTCGACCCGCACTGCCTAACCTGTGCTACGACGAAGCTCCTTCAGGCGGGCACGACTCAACAGTGCTACTACGAGTGGCCATGCGGCCCGCACTGCCTAACCTGTGCTACGACGAAGCCTTTTTTCAGGCACGCACGAAGCAACAGTGCTACCACGAGCGGTCTCTCGACCCGCACTGCCTAACCTGTGCTACGACGAAGCTCCTCAGGCGGGCACGAACACAGTGCTACTACGAGTGGCCATGCGGCCCGCACTGCCTAACCTGTGCTACGACGAAGCTCCTTCAGGCGGGCACGACTCAACAGTGCTGCCACGAGTGGCCATGCGGCCCGCACTGCCTAACCTGTGCTACGACGAAGCCTTTTCAGGCACGCACGAAGAAACAGAGCTACCACGAGTGGTCTCTCGACCCGCACTGCCTAACCTGTGCTACGACGAAGCTCCTCAGGCGGGCACGAACACAGTGCTACTACGAGTGGCCATGCGGCCCGCACTACCTAACCTGTGCTGCTACGAGCGATCTAACGATCGGCACGACCTAACCGTAAGATCATTCATACTGATCGAGCAAGAACCTAACCACAGTAAATATCGGTCACTTGGACCGCAGCAAACGAAGAACCTAACCACAGTAAATGTCGGTCACTAGGACCGCAGCAAGCAGTAAATATCGGTCACTAGGACCGCAGCAAGAAGTAAATGTCGGTCACTTGGACCGCAGAACAGAAAGAGAACTAACCTATAACCTAGCCAAACGTCGACCTTCAGATAGAGATTGTGGGTACCCAAGGGTATCCACCATCTCCGACAGCCTAACACGAACGAGTGAACAGCGGTTCACGCTCACCTTACTATCCCATCCTTCCGCCCAGCTCTAAGCAGTCTTATTAATATTATCAACCCTTTCAATCCTTACATACTGGCTTAAGTGAGCGGGTACCAGAGACAAATATCGGGTGTTACTGGCCCTGGACGAGCAATGATCCACGAGGTCGAACGCTTGCGGACAGGGACGGTTTCATCTAGTGCACACCATCCCGGGGGAGGTTTTTAACGGGTAGGCGACCGATCCTAGGGGGGGAACTGAGATGATTGAGTGCTCATCGCTTGGTCATACTTTCCCCCCGTTTAAGCCTTGAACGAACCCCGATCACTCACTTAGGGTGTTCGGGTTGCGTTCGGCGTAGCTAGGATTCACTGACGACTCCAACGGACACTGAGGACTTGCAATCCGAAGTTCCGGCGCAAATGTGCGTGGTAGACCAGTGGCTAAAACGGCTTGAATCCCGTACGAAGTCTTTTCGAAGATTTTCCTCCCTCTCAAAAAAAAAAAAAAAGGTTAGGTTAGGTTAGGTTAGGTTAGGTTAGGTTAGGTTAGGTTAGGTTAGGTTAGGTTAGGTTAGGTTAGGTTAGGTTAGGTTAGGTTAGGTTAGGTTAGGTTAGGTTAGGTTAGGTTAGGTTAGGTTAGGTTAGGTTAGGTTAGGTTAGGTTAGGTTAGGTTAGGTTAGGTTAGGTTAGGTTAGGTTAGGTTAGGTTAGGTTAGGTTAGGTTTGGTTAGGTTAGGTTAGGTTAGGTTAGGTTAGGTTAGGTTAGGTTAGGTTAGGTTAGGTTAGGTTAGGTTAGGTTAGGTTAGGTTAGGTTAGGTTAGGTTAGGTTCCCTCCCTAGGAGTCACGAGACCTCACAGTTGGTGGGAGGGTGAACCCGGCGGCCTGGCACACTGCCGGCTTCCGGGGCCAAGGAGTGACTCACCCCTCCGCACCGTCGGGGGCCCGGAAGATTGGGTGAAAACCCCAGTGGGAAGGGCCTCCGGCACGTGGTGTCGGGGGGGCGCTGGGGGGTTTTCGCGGGGGCTTCGCCTGGTGGTGGGATTGTGCAGTGGTGCTTAGCTACTAGCTAGAGGACACCGAGCGTGCCCTTTCCCTGCAACCGCTAATTATTTTGCTAGCTTACGGACTTCACAAGTATCTCTAACAGGGCCCTGGGTGGAGTCGGCGTGGGCTCTCCCAGCGGATGGTTGACGACCAGGCAACGGAATAGGATACTCTTACGGATATGGAATGAATGAGAAGAGCTGCGATGGATAGGACCTGCACGGCCCGGACCTCGTCTGGAAGGAAAACCAGGGTAAAAAACCGGATGGGATGGAAAACCCGCCTGAAAAAAACCCGCAACCTAAGGTGTCATGCGACCCGTGCCGAGAGGTGGATGGCAGATGCGTGAATCTGTCTAAAACGGAGCCCCCGGGGCACCTGGCGCACCCCGGGTGTAAACAGCCTTAGCCGGGGTATGGGAGCACTGCCCCGGCTGGACATTATATTTCTACCCCACTCGTGGGAACTATATGGAGAACTCAAATAAAACCCTTGGATTGATCAATGATGACGGAAACGGCGTGGACAAAGGAACTGAAACAGTGAAGTTTTTCGCGGACGACCCAGAATGGGCGTCGGCATCGGAGGAGGAAGGGGACGAAGCTTTCTCCACCCCAAAGAGCCTGAGACATTCTTTCGACGAAATGATGGGCCTGGGTAGAATAGGGAGGATCACCCAGAGGAAAACTCTAAAGATCCAGCAGAAGGCATCCCCGGTAGGGAAGCGGTCCGGAAAGAGCAAGCCGCCTGGCCTGTACCACGGGCAATGCATTGAAATCGTGGACTCGCAACCGGGAACGCCCTCGGAGAGCGCGGGACTTATAGACGAAGGCATAAACACCAGCCCGGCCTTTGCCCTATCTACCCCGAGCGGGAGGAAAAGAAAAAAAAGAGGAACCCCTACGCCGGAGGGGAAAAAGGACAGACTAAGGAAAAAGACAACGAAGGAAACCCCCGCATTTCCCTGGGAGTCTCTCAGAACGAAGCTACAGGACATCCTTATGTCAACCCAGAGAGACCCAGGTACCAATGAATCCATAATAAGCAGCGTTGAGGGACTACTGGACGTAGTGAGAGGATGGGAAGGAGATTTTGGGGCTGGTGTCCCACCCAGCGGGGCCGACCGGAGTACTACAGCAAAGGAAACGAGAGACCAGGGCACCCAAGCGGGCGGAACAATAGACGAGGTCATGGTAGAGGAGACCCTGAGAAGTGGGCGCGGGGTAGAACCACTACTCTCAATCCTAGACCCGGCATGGCCAGCGGAATCGTACAAAGTGACGACGGTGGAGGAGGAAAATACATCTATCCAGGACAAATGTATTCTCATAAATATGAATTTGAACCTGGATGCAGGAAGGCTGAAAGGGCTGGGCATCAGCGTGGAACCAGTGAAGACGCTGGTCGAGGAAGGCCTCGAAGTTGGCAAGCTTGACTACGTTAGAACGGACACAAGAAGCTACACCAGTAGGGGGTCCTCCAAAGGGAAGGTCCAAACGACTTACATACTCCCGTATTCGGGAGCTGAACCAGAAGAGAAGTTGGTGACCAGATGCCACAGAATGATGCTAGAAATGAGGACCATAATGGAGGACCACCCAACCGCAAGGATAGCGCTGATGGGTGACGTTATGGAAGCCCAGCACAGGAAATGCCTTGAACATATTTTCCTGGCAGATAACATACAATTCGTGCTAGCTAGAGAGAAAAAGAGAGGGGCCCCCGAGAAACGACCGGAACTACCGAAGAGAGAACTCCAGGACCGTGTCATAATAAAGAAAGGGGACTCTTCCTACGCCGCTATTCTGGGCTCCATTAAAAAAAACGTCAACCCAACCAACATCGGAGTAACGATAAAAGCTATTAAAAAACTTGCCTCTGGAGACGTAGCAATAGAAGTACAGGGGAAAAAGGATAGTGCCGCGACCCTCAAGGAAGAGCTTATGAGGAAGGTGGGAAACCTTGAGGTCACCATGGCCACACTAGGGGGCGACACAGTGGTGGTACATGGAATGGAAACCACCACCAACGAAAGCGAGGTAAGGGAAGCCATCGAGAACAAAGTAAACAAGGACGAGATACGGGATATAACCCTACGACCGAGCAAGGACGGGACGGCCAGGGCCTTCGTAAGGGTCTCGAGAAAGGCGGCGGAAACGCTAGTAGCGGACAGCCACGTACGGGTCGGGTGGATTAATTGCCGCGTGTCTAAAAGGGCGACGGACACAAGGTGCTACAGGTGCCTGGGCCAAGGACACAGGAGGGCGGACTGCAAAGGCGAAGACAGGTCGGCGCACTGCCTGAAATGTGGCGAGCCAGGACACCTGGTAGCACAGTGCAGGAACCCGCCAGCGTGCCTGACATGCGGGATGAGAGGCCACAGGACCGACAGCGGCGCTTGCCAAGGACAGAAGAGGATGGATCCGGACACCCGCAAAAAAGAACCTGCGAAAATGGCAAGGGGACAATCCCCTCGCAGTCCCCAATAAGCATTAGGATTATCCAAACCAACATCGGTCGAGCGCGTGCGGCCCATGACCTAGTAGTAGCTGACCTACAAAAATCTAGTTCCCAAGTGGCAATAGTATCAGAACCCAACAAGGCCTTAGCCCGGAGTGCAGGGTGGTACACTGACGAGAGGACAGACGTCGCAATAGCGATAAACCCGTCCTCTCCCGCCAAACCAACAGACATCGTCAGATGTCCGGGGGGAGTCGGTGTCAAGATAGGTCAATTGTGGCTCTGGGGCGTTTACCTTTCCCCAAATACCCCGGTGCAGAGATTTAACAACGATCTCGGGTCGATTATGGCCATGGTAGCCGCTGCCACTACCACATCCCACGTCATTCTGGGGGATTTCAACGCGAAGGCCCCCGCTTGGGGGGCGCCACTCATAGACCCAAGGGGAGAGGCGGTCCTGGAATGGGTAGAAACGGAAGATCTTACCGTCCTCAATGATGGCTCTCCAAC